>JABSTR010000701.1:0-78032 GCA_013339765.2 Haemaphysalis longicornis | reverse complement strand
TGGCTTCGTGAGGAAGGAAACACTATCCTGGGCCGCACTGTGGGCCGTTCATAAATCTCAATAGAAGTATTTTCTTCTCCTGTGTTTCTGCCTGATCCTCCTTCCTCCTGCTCGCTCTGCTGCCGGTCTCGTCGCCTCCGTCGGCGACGGCAGAGATGGAGAAGTGAGATCGTTTGATACCGGGTTTGAGCTTTATTTTACAAAGAAAGTTTCCACTCATGTGCTACACTAATACAACTCAACTAACCACCGTTCATGCATTATGCAATAATTTAACCCTGAGCAAGAATACCTCTTTGAAGTAATAGAGAGTGTGGTTACGTGCATTTCACTTCTCTCTGGTTTCACCATTTGTAGAGCGACGTGATAAAATTTAAGTGATGTCGCTTGGGTAATTGGCGTGGGTGCTGTTTACAGCTTTGCTTTCCAACCACATTCACAAAGTGGATTGGCGCCAATTTTTTTAGATAGCTTGGGGGCCGTGTTCTTTTGGGACATTCTGCAACGAACAATTAAAAAAGAATTCCCGCTGGATTCTCAGGGTATAAGGTTCCTGTGCAAAACGAGAATGGTTTTCCATATGACACCATCATGCTGTAAGGGTTACACAGCACATGGCGTAATAGATTGGTCGTAAGATACAGCGATATTGATGTAAGAAGAATACCTGACTATTTTAAGGAATCAATACATCAGTTGGTAGAAATGTACGAAGTGCGAGATACTAAACCGGAGTGGATGTACATTTGCGAAGAACTTTTGAAACTGAAAGAATACTGAGGCACCAGCGTCAGTCTAAGCCAGACTGACGTATCAACTGAAAGAAGTGTGCATGTTTCTTTTCACATGCAAAAAGGCAATAAAGAAAGAAAAAGGCTCGTGGCTAAATAGGGAAGACAACGGGCTCTCGCTTTGTTACTCAATTAGTTACTGGTTCGATTCCTGGCGGCGCCAGTAAATTCTTTTATTTGTTCGCGGCAGTCTTCTATTGACACCAACGGTCGACGAAGAACCCTTGGGGGGTAGAGGTAAAAGGCTTTGCTTTAAAAGACGCAATTCTCTGGTATCATGTTCTACCGGCAATTGACGCAGAATGCGGACGGCACAGAATGAGCTGCAGTGAGAAGGGAAAGACAGGGCTATCGCCCCTTTTCACCCCTTGCATCCACTTCTGGGTACGGCGCACCGCCTTTGCCGGAGTGTAGAGGTGGTGTGAACAAAGAAAAGAAGAAACCAAGAGGAGATGGTGGGGGTGGGAGGGGATAACGGAGGGGTGCCTCAGTCGAGTTGCTTGCTCCACTCAGAGTAAAAAATTCCCTCAGATGATGAAAAATGTCCCTTCCCCTTAAAGACGACCCAAATCCCCTCGATATAGAGATTTCGTTCTAGCGTTGACAGCACTGCCGGGCGGAAAAACAGGTGAGAGTGGGGTGGCAGAATCAAAGGTCTGGAGAGAATTAAAGGCAAAGTGAAAGGTCCCCCCCCCCCCTCCTTCCTCAAGCTGGGCCTCCTCCCGCTGTTACTAGGGCAATTAAAGCTCCTCCAAAACGAACATGGGGGCGGCGTTGACGTGGCAACTACAATGCACTTATGTTTCCCAGGCTCAGCAGGGGAGGAAGTGGAGCTAGTGCCGGAATCGGCCCGGTCGTTCGGTTGAAGGCTAAGAGGCCGCTTCCTGCTTTTACCCTTCGGAGGCGACGTCCCGTTTACTTTGCGCGGTAATTATACACCTTGTAACTGAGTCAGTGAAGTTCTACAGTACAATTATCAGCGGACAGTTGTTCATATATTCACCACATGTGTATGTTTTAGTAAAGATAAGCCGCTACTTTTTATTACTTGTTTACGCATTGAATTACAATATATCCCGACGGCAGTGCCTACTTTGGTGCATCTCTGTGTGGTTCCCCAATGAAGGTATTGCTCTTGTTAAAGTTAACAATCTTTGAGTTATTAGGCTTTGATTTAACACTAAAACGGTGAAACGACAGCCAGTGACGTTAGATATGTTACGTGACGTTATGCCATCTCCCCTTCAAGTTATAGACCCATTTCGGTGAGAAAACGGCGGCTGCGGAGATGGAAATACCGCATTCGAGAAGATATGCCGAGCACTTTGCGAGTTGAGCTTTATTACGGATGGTGTGTTGGAACGTCTACTGAACTGCTGCGAAAGGGAAAACACCTTGGGCAGCAGCTGCAGTCTTAACATGTACTCAACGGCTCACTTTCTTCAATAATCTTCGCAAAGCGAAGTTATGGCGTTTACAAGGCGACAAAACAGTGCCACGCAAGTCAATCCGTTGCAGCCGCGGTGGCTCAGTGTCTAAGGCGTTGCACTGCTGAGCATGAGGTCGCGGGTTCGATTCCCGACCACGGCGGCCGCTTTTCTGATCGAGGCGAAAAGTAAAAACGCCCGTTGGTAGAAGATTTCGGCGTACGTTAAAGATGCCCACAAAGAGTTCGCTTTAAACGCTGAGTTTGTTTGAATTACGTTATGTCGAGCAGTATCGTACGCCATGGCGCGCACGGGGCAATCGTTGATGCATTTTCGTCGAAAGGAAAACCTGAGGAGGAATCGTTTCTTGAAGCTCCATGAAAGAGCTGTATGCTCTATTGAGGTCTCTTGGTTCACCTCATATGTTTAAAAAATTTCATGTACAACATAATGAATTCTAGGCTATTCAATTTGGGAACTCGCCTGTTTGTCCACCGTTTCATTTGCGTTGGTTATTCCAGGAGCCACGCGGCAGTCTACGTCAATTGTAGACCGCGGGGACATAGCGGCGGGTTAGTCTGTGTTTCCAGAGGAACCCCAGTATTCGCCCTTGCACGCTGGAGTCAAAAGCTGCAGCTTAGTGGGTGGTACCGCGAATATTGCCCCAAGAATAAATACGCGCTCGGTTCTGTCCGTATACACCTCTAATTAAAGTTAGAATAAAGTTTCCTATTTCAAATGAGAAGACCTTTCCTTGGCATTGTTCCCTGATAAAAAAATTCCGAAACCGAAAATAACCCAGTATAACTTATTCAGTCAGGGACAAATAAAATGCGAACGCGAAAATATGAGCCAGAACATGCAGAATCGAAAAACGCTCTTTGTTGAGGTCCAATAATGGCGCGCTATTGTGATATTTCGACAGCCACATTTTCCAGCTTCGTTTTGGTAACCAAGACAGCGCCATTCTGACCATGATGGAGAGAAATCGCGCTATTTGAGTGTTCCGGTTCATATTTCAGTGTAGGCACGGCGAGGGAAAAAGAAAGCCAAAAGAGCACCGAGAGGCCCGAAGTGATTTCATATATCCCACAAAGTGACACATAACCTTAAGAAAGTGGCGAACAGGCACAATGTACCCGTTGTTTTTTCAGCGCCGCGAAAGCTTGAGAAATTGGCAAAGTTTTGCGCGCGCATCCCTGTTTTTGGGATCCGGAGCCAGGAAAGGGGCTGCCTGTGGTAAAAAGCACGCACTGCGTTATGTGTGGATTGCGCAGTGGCTGCAGTATATGAGTTGCCACTGGACTGCGGCAAGTCCTACATAGGACAAACCGGCCGATGTGTCAATGACCGGGCCCGCAAACATGAGCTGTCCCTCACAAGAATTCCGGTGCGAATCTTCCGGCGCATTCCTTCTATTCACTGCGCAGAATGTAATGCGTGCCTCTGTTTAATCAGTTGAAGATACTGGGCCGCAGCAGGGATACGGTGGCACGTGAGCTTTTGGAGGCATACCATATTAAAAAAAAGGGCACAGATTGTGTCAGCCAGACATCGGTGTATTTGCGGGAGAGTGAGTTCCGCCTTTTGTGCCGTAATCGGTATGTGGCGCCCGTGTGCGCGCATGTGGCTGCAAAACAAGGGATGCCTTTTGGCCGGGAGCATTAGGTCTTCTGTGCGCAGGCGCGCCCGTTATGTATTGACATTTATAAGTAGGAAGGGTTTTCGAAATAAACTAGTTGGTAGTGAGCGCGCGTCCCGTCTACTGGCGAGGAAGGCGAACAAACAACGTTTCTTTGTCCTGTCCTTTGCGCTCTTTTTAATTTTCTTGAAGCCATGAACCAACTCGCCCAACAATCCATTTTATTAAGGGGTTAGAAGGGGCGGGGAACAATAACGCGTAGGAAATTGTGGAAAAAAATGCGGCGCGTGGTCGGAATCGAACCTGTTTGCCTCACGTTATGAAATCAGCGTCTATGCGATTGAGCTACCATGACATTCCGTGCGCACAGCATTTCCTTTGAGTTCGTAGCAGCGGCGTTGTATTGGGACTTGGCCTGGGGTTCTTGCGCGTGCTAACGCGGTGGACTTTGGGGGTAGATGTGAAATCCTGCAGACGAAACGATTTGGGCTCGCCAGTCATGGAGGACATTCGCCGGCAAGTTCACAATAAATGCGAGGTGGGAGACCAGGGTCTTTGAAAAAAGAAGAGGGGACCGCAAGATATGCTATGTCTTCAGCCCTGCACCAGTAGTGCAAGCTGCACCAACGTTTTGTATGTAGCAAATTACGCAATGAGTTCCCTTTTCGCGGAGTTCACATGACGGAGAAACCGCCATGCGTGTCCTTGGAGTGCGCGCGACGTAGTCCCTGCGTCACGGTTTCGCGCCGTCTCGGTGCTCCGAACGGAGGTCAAAACGTCTGGTCACGAGCTACAAAAGATCCGATCCTTGGCGGCGGCGGCGGCGGCCGGATTTTGTTGGCTCGTCCGGCAACTGCCCACAACTTTTGTTCTAAAACGGTTGTAGGACCTCTATTTTTACTACTTTTTATTACGCTGGTCGCAAAAACTCCCCGCGCATGCGACCGGCGCACTGAGCGAGATGCGGATACCATCCCATGGTGCGCGAAGCGGGTGGCGGCCGCAACATCTCTTCGGTATGGCGTCGATGTGGCGGAGGTAGGTTTCCAGCCAGAGCTTGTTACCGCTCGCGTAAATGCTGTTAAAGGAGCAGACAAAGCTCAACATATGAGTAAGGAGCTAATAAGATGAGGATAAATTACATTAAAAATCATCATCTGCGCCGTAAAAGAAAGTGGGAGTCAAATATCCGCCGAAGTGTTAAGCCTATCGTCCCTAGCGGAGCCGGCTTGTCCGAGAGCGCGTTTCTTTGCCCATTGCGTCACGCGTCGTGCGTCATTGCCGAACAAAGTCACAAATTATAAGCCTTAGCATAGCCTATATGACGTCCACGGCCGCGTATTGGCCGGCGGATGGGAGCAACATGCACCAGCTTTTGGGGAAACTTCCGCCGACGCGGAATCGTCGGTTCCACGACAGCTCTGCTCTTCAGTGGGGATATACGACTAGAAACACTGATATCCATCCTTGTGAGCAAAGGAGCTCGCCAAGCGAAAGTCCGCGTGCGGTGATGTCATGATCTTTCCATTTCTGCGCTTAAAAATTCTTTAGTGTGAATACCGACGTGGCCTGAATGCTCCAGAGCCAACCAGGCATGCAAAGCCGGAAACAAAATTGCGCGAATGTTGCAAAACGGTTTCCAAAAGAGCTCAACTTTTGTCCCAAGTTTGCAGTAAAAAATTGCCCATGATACGAACATGCAAGATAATACACTGATTCTGACAAGAAAGGAATTAATCCAGAGGGGGCTTATGTTGATGCTGCAAAGCTTGCAAACGACCCGAGCTTGTCCGAAATATATTGTGATACCCTTTTTGTGGTAATTAGGGTTCAAACGCAGACTATACGCGTTTCGTGGCCTACGAAACAAGCGTACGTCGAGCCTACTCAGCAACGATTTTTGATAGCTTTGGTTTTATTCTTACAATCTTCACAGCCCCAACTATTTCGAGATGTACTATTTCCGGCTACGCTAGAGCTTCGGCGACACCATTTTCAGTGAAGCCAGTCGAGATTTTGCCGATTTTTTTAAAAAAAAAAAAAAAAACAAGAAGCCTCTTTTGACGGCCTATTTTATTTCACATATTCATTGAAACATTTGTGTGAGCTATGCGGAGAATAATGTTTGGAAAATAAACTGAATCAAAATAGAGAGACGAGCTTGTTGGTGAACATCCATGAGTGAAACTTACGCGCTAACAGACATAGGGACGAGAAAGCGCTGGTGTCGTTTCCCTTTCTCGTCCCTGTGTCTGTTCACGCTTAAGTTTCACTCATGGAAAATAAAGTTCACGCGCAAATAAAGAACGCTGTAGCAACTATGTTTTAATGGCTTTAATTGAGCATGCTGGTCACGGGAGCTACTGGTGATAACAATTAATTCTCTGGTCTTTCCTTTGCCCGCGTGTTTTTTTTACAGGGCGCCAGTCACCAACACCGCCAACATAGGGGGTACCGCAGGGAACTCACTGCGGCGAAAATGAGTATGTGAAAAAGGAATGTGCTTCTGGTAAAGCCATAACCTAATGAGGCTTTTTGCTTTTAATTTCACTACCATTATAGACATTCCTCGCATGATATTTAAATGCTATAAAATAATATCATCCGTAACAGTCTCGCCGTATAACATTACGTTCAGCGTCGGCTCCTCACTCGGCGCCGCGCCTAACCAATTGCGGAAACAAGAGCCTAGAAAAAATTTGAATCGTACCAAAAACACCCAGCGTCACTTTATTTTCAAGGAGTTTATTGTTCTCATTTTTAAACTTCCAGTGCTTCTTTTCATTGCTGCCACATTTGTTGCCTGGTATTCATTCTTGGTGACTTTGTAAGTTCCCTTGTATATATTATATCGTTGTACATCACCAAATACTGTTCCTCATTCACACCCTGAGATTTAGAGAAAACTGAGATGAAAAAGAACTCTTAATACCTCCCATAGTTCTAAAAGGAATGGGAAACGTCTGTCATGTTATATACTTTTGCCAGATAGATGAGGTGCTCGTGAGTGTTCTGTTCATATTCGTGAACTGTGAATCAATTTATTTGTTCCTTGGTGTCTTGTGTTATAATGTGAAATAACGATACTCTTCTTGAATGAGGTTTTTATGCTACGCACACGTTATTTGGAATACGTCGGGTTTTGGCAATCAAAATACGTGGGACTGTTGCCGACAAAATATCCAGTGTAGAAAGCTTGCCACTACTAAAAGCATAAACCAATAAAACCTGTTACTTCTAATTCAGTAAAGAGCTAATCCATTTTGATGTGCGTTACTACCGGGAGAACAGCTTGCTAAAAACAATTGTCAAAACTACCATGGCAACGCGCCAGTTTCATTTCACGGGTCTCTAAATGCTAAGCTACAAACCGACTGAACACCGTCATGTCTTGACGAGATATAATAGGAAGCGAACTTAGACCTTCATATCCTGTAAACTCGGAAACTGGTTTTCACCCTAATAACTGAGAAAACCCAAGTTTGCAGCATCCTCTTTCGCAAACGCTGGTCAGACGTTGTTATGTGTAAAGTTAAGTTGGGTTAAGTGTCGTCGTGCGGCGCAGACGCGTGAGTACGGTTGCTTGTATTTTGCTTCTGATCTGGCCGAAAGGCTCTGTCAGGAAGAGCGACGCGCCCAACTTACGTTTTAAAGCAAATTCTAGCTCTACCAGCCAACGGTTCTTTCGTAGCATGCGGGACAACTCCCAACGCGTCGGGTGCGGTAGCGGGGGGAGGAAGAGGGGCGGAGGGTTTCACTCAGGGGGCACACTATAGCTGGCACTGCGAATTTACCCAGCGTTCCCCGCGAGGAAGTGCCTGCTCCCAGGCTGCGCGGTGCGGCTTTGTCGTCTGCTTCAGCGGCGGCTGTTTTGGATCGGTTTTGGTGCAGCTTCGCGTCCATTGCGCGGTGCCTTCGCATGGCTTGATTAACTTGTTCCATAGCACCTCCAGGGTAACTCGCACCCGATGGAATTAAGTGGTCGTACAGCAAACATACGTTAACGATTTGTTTGTAGGGCAGGAAAACAAAATGTAGAGACCACATACAAACAGCTGTCATCTGGAGAAACACTACCTTTTGCGCACTGCTTGCCACGAATAGAACTCCGTTTTCTAAATTGGGGAATTCTAATTCAGTTGTGTTTCAAGAGGTATTGGAAAAGGCGAAAGCAGCAACTGGTTCTAATAAACAGCGATTATAAAAGTTCGCTCAGCTTTCTAGGAATTCTCAAAGTCACTATACTAACTAGTCTACGTTGGTATAGATGGGAATCACTAAGTTCACATGCCGAATTGTTTCACAAGCAAGCACATCAAGATAGCGAGGTTCCGCTGACGCACCCTTCAAAAGACGCTCCTCTCCGTTTTCTTTCTCCCGACTCACGGCCGGGCTGCAGCAGCGACGTCCGCCGCTCTAGCCCGGCCGTGGCCGACGCTGCTGCTGTGTTCGGGACTGCGCCCCCCCCCCGAATTCCAGGTAACGTATGGCAGAATCTGTGGTTTGCCTGTTTGTGGAACTTCGTGTCTGAATTCAAGTGACGTGGCATGGGCAGTTGTAGTTGTCTAAAGCTTTGCTTTCCAAACCCCGCCCCGGCGCGGATTGGAGCCATTGTTTTTGGAGTGCCATTAAACGTGGGTTTTGGCCATTCCGTTGTTGCGTGTTCCTGGCTACTCTCCACCGCTACGCCGGACGTCGATCCGTGGTGCAGTTACGGAATGCTAGCGTGGCGGCTTAATCTCGAGTGCCGGCTAGGTTGTAGTGAGACCCCTAGAGCCCACAGTATTGACACAATTGTTAAGAAAGAGCTGCTGTATACCTTTGCCGCTCCGAAGGTTAGGCCCGAGCCGTACCAAAGATTCCGAGCTTCCCCTTTGCAGCTATTTGATGTTTGCAGAAGACTCAGCCCAGGAATAGAAAATAATACAACACGCCGGATATGCCATTTCGCACCATTTTGTCGTTGCGTTTGTCTGTAAAGTTTCCACGTTTTTTGAAGTCTGTAACACCATTGGTCCACAACAAGCCCTCACGAAAGATTGACCCTTGTGCGCGTTTTTCCTCCAGTGACTCCAAGCAAGCTCACAAACTGGCAAAGGACATGGCACATTGCTTTGGCCAATATAAAGGAGACCCACCAAGCGAATATTTCGTCTGCTATTACCATATTTGTACGAGTATGGCACCCCCCGACTGTAACGCGCAGATAATTTTAAGGAGGCAAATTAAAAAAATAACGCAGATTTAGAATTTCATTTTTGAAGTTGTTTCCGGCGTAATGCTTCTGGTCGCTCTGAAGCCGATTTCCGCTTCGGGTACGATGGGAACAGGCGCACAAATTTGAAGGCTAATTTTAGGAAAACATGTGCCCGTTAACATCGTGCAAAGAATTTCACCGTAACGTGCACCTGATGGGAAGGAGCTACAAGAAAGAAAATGCTGCGATTTTAGGTGGCGTCACCTGGAAACAAAAAAACCCCGCTGAGTAAGAAGCTGTCTACTGATCGGCGATTTGGCCCAAATATAATATGATGCCCAAGCCATTTAGAGCAAATGTATTTGTAGGCACGGCTCTAGGTTTCAATTCGGAAAGCGTTTCCTTGATTACAAGAGATCCCGCTTGATAATAGGGAAAGACAATACCTCACAGCGGGTAAATATCGTAACATGAAGTAAGATTTTGCCTTCAGACTCGGTCATGTGATGCCGATAGTGCGGCCGAGCATTGTCTTTTCCAGCTACGGCAAACTGCCGAATGTTGTATGTAGCCAAACGTTTTCTGCAAGCATCGCTCCTTCATCTGATGCTTGCAGAAAAATACGTCTGAGCACCACGCACCCGGGATAGAGCCCCTAGACCTATTACCTGGACAGGGGCGTGCCTCAAGGCTCTATCCTTGGACCTGCGCTTTTCAATTTGGCAATGGCCCGTGTAGCACGGCAACTAGAAAAGGATTCTGCTGCACGCTTCGCGATCTATGCTGATGACCTTACTGTATGTACCGAAGCTGCCGACTACACATCAACTGAAGACATGATCACTGAGTTGCAGGCCGCAGCTCACAGCCTCACGTCGAACCTTCCAACGTTAGGGCTAGACTTGTCTCCTGAAAAAACAGAGCTCTTGGTGGTGCACGGACGGCATAAGATACCTCCTGATATGCACCACACCATCTATCTGTCTGACACACCAATTAGGTCTATGTGCGGCAAAATTAGACTGTTGGGTATCCCATTGACCAGTCACAACATCGCACAGTGCGGGATAAAGCAACTTCGAGGTACCTGGAAGCCAATGCTTCATATAATCTCTAGAATGTCACATAAGTACGGAAGGGCCCAACAAGCGGCTTGCATTACCCTAGCACGAGCAGTGGCTCTAGGCCACCTTCTGTACGGCGCCCCTGTATATACCCTCTCAAACAGTCACAGGAAGCAATTGCCACGCTCCGAACAATAACTGGTTTGCCGCGACATACCCGTATAGATGCCCTCGAAAAAGCGGCTCCTCTGTCTCCTGTGGAAGCCCTGCCTTCTGAATCTGCCCTCTAACACGAAAAACTTCGATCTCTTACGGGTCAGGGAGCGGCGCTCGCAGCGTGGGATGCTCGGACCATGTTGCCACCACCACTGAGTCCGACACCGCATGCCCCCTGGGAAAGGCCACTTCTGACATCGCCACATCAGCGACCTGGCATTCCCGAAGCAAGGAGGTGTCCTCGCCAAAAAGCCCTTTGTCGCATCCTGGGGGCGAAGCTCCCAGATGAAACTGACATCTTTACTGATGCCAGCCTGGACCACCACCGAATGGGCCTTGCGTGGCATTGTCCAGCACGACCCGAATTTGATGGTTCCATTACGAAATATATACTCTATCCGTCTCCTCCTGAAGCCAAACTGCGTGACATTCTCCATTCACTGGACCATCTTGCCTACAACGTCTCTGCTCCACTACCTGCCCGCATTCGTATTCTCATTGACTCCAAAAATGCTATTGACGAGTTCAACAAGGCTTTCTCTGACCATCCTACTGTCCACCAGATTCAAGCTATGGTCAACATACTCGCTCAGAATGGCACTAAAACTCACCTGGCATGGAAACCGGGACACATCATGCAGGGACATAGAAACCAGACCGCTCACTCTGCGGCTAGGGAGAGCCTTCTCGTAACCCCTCCGCTGGATGACCAATCCCCTGCTGCTGTCTCGCCCACCTCATTTCGCCTGCAGCTGGACCACGCTCGCCACGCGCGCCGATGCCGCCTCCGCTTGGCACTACGCTTGGCTACCTCCGCTTGGCTACCTAGCACTCCGCTTGGCTACTCCACCAAAGCACTCCGCCTTATACTCCGCTGGCTACTCCGCTTGGCTACCTAGCAAGCACTCCGCTTGACTACCTACACGGCGTTCCTTCCCTACCACGCCCAACCGAAATTTTCATTAACAAGACTCTTGCGAACGCTGCTGTCACTCCTCACATAATATACAAATGGATTCACCCTGGGACGTCACTACACCCACGTTGTCCACACTGTTCAGCGACTTCTATCACGGACCTAAACCATTTAATCTGGCACTGCACTGCATTATCAGACCATCGATATATTATCGAAAATGCACTCCCAAATGTTTCTTCACCAGCTAATTCCCCATACCATGACCCCCAATTCCTTGCCGCGCTAGGCACTTTTTCCCTTGAGAGCGGTCTGACTCAAGTAGTGTGAGCCGGGGCCTACAACCCATTTGGACACTCGAACTGGACAATTAGATCCTCCTTGGACAATTATATCCTCTACGGCCTTTCAAGATTCAAGAAGTGTTAATCCTCCCTCCCTGCTATTCCCATTTCCCCCCTCTGGCCAACCGGCCGTCCCTTCCCAATAAAGGACTTCACTACTACTACTACTTCACATGACGCATGCCATAGCACCAGTCAATAGGAACATAGCCTGTTAACGACATCATTTCACCAGCTGCTTCTTGTGCAACCAGGTGGTGTTACATGAACTCACACTGCATAAAGCAGAAAAACAGTGCTGTCCGAAGAAAACACTTATTTTATACGTGAATTTTAGCATGATTGTTGTAGCGCGGTATAGAGCACAGTGTTCAATTCGGGCTAATTAGGTGGGGAAAAAAAAGCTTGGCTGCTAGCCATATACTTGGCTGATCGCTTGAACAGGCGGGCGGAGGCCAACGTTACAAAAAAACTATTTGAGTGACGTTGGCCGGAGGCTTACTCCTTTGTTTTCCCTTCTTGCAGTCGTTCTTGCAAACTTCAGATATATAGCTAGGCTGAAAATGCTTCTCAAGACCATATAAAATTGCGCCTTTCAAGAGCAGAGAAAGCCTTTACCGCGAAAGACGCTATTAGGATGGTTAAAACGTGCTTCTTAAATATAACTATTTCTTCCTGGGAAGGCATCCAGACCTGATACGCAGAAGTTGTAAGTTCTGGTATTGGCACTGGGAAGACGAAAAAAATGCCACATTTAGAACGGCCTTTTAGCGTCAGCGCCTGAAAACGCCGACCCGCATGCGGCAAGGCCTTCCTTGTATACCAAGCCTTGGTTCAATATTTTATTGTTAACAGAAGCCCTCGTCAGCGCAGGACCCTATACACCGGCAACACATTAGCTCTCTGCGTCTGACGCCAACGTTGACTTTGCAGTAAACTTTATAAAACATAGTTTATATAGTTTACATTTGAACAGACTTCCATTTCCGTATAAATATATTTCACCATCGTGCAACGGGATAGCTCCAGTATTGGCTCGAATTGAGTATTATATATGCAGGCAGAGCTTTTAGACCTTTTAAGCGACAAACAGGGCGCGCATCCTTCCGGTGAGGCATTAAATGACGTCATGGGGAAGAACTCTTGTGATATAGACTAAAGGTCAGCGCTATTTTTATAAATTTTATAGACCGTTGCCACATCAAAATGCCGAGCACGGATGGCATTTTTTCGGCAAATTGTACAGTGATTTTGAAGGGTCAGAAGAAAATGTGTGGCCTTCTTTGTACGTAACACTGCTATCTGGAAAGCATAGTGTACACGTTGACGATGTGGCTTTCAAGCTGGGCCATCATGGCTGCCTTCTGCAGGTTGTACATTAGGTAGTTTTGGAAGCAGCGCGGGAACAAGATTCGACCTTCAATTTAACAATGCTTCACACAAACGACATTCATTCTCGGATCCTTGAGAGTGAGAAGCGTGGACAGCGATGTGACAAGGAGACATGCACTGCAAGTTCACTTTTTGGAGGAGTGGCTAGGATAACTGCGCAGCTACGTTAACAGATTTCCGACCAGAACTTGGAATGGGCTACTTGGTTTTTGAATCGAAACGTTGCTGGCGCAAAGCGGGACAAGGAAGAAAAAGATTTACAACCCACGATTACCAGAAATCGTGCCACCTTAGTTGTTTATATTGTCGCTTGTACAAACTGCATCATCTATTGTGCTCAACTAGCACTGGAATGTAAAACTTTGGATGTTTTTATAACACCTTCATTGAGTGAAACGAGCTTATCATGGCTCGCATATTAGAGCATAATGTGAATGTTTCAACGGGAAGGCTAGAGCCACTAGATTAGCATAGCTTATATAGTGGCCCTAGGGAAGGCAATTCCACGTATATACGATAAGTCATGGCGCTTAGGGCATGAAGTGTGTGGAACACCCGTGCTCGCCAGTCATTTCAAATGTTTTGTGCCTGCCTGTTCAAGATTGACGATTGTGTTGGTCGTGCACATTATGCGATGACCGCCATTTAAGAGAAGAAGATTCTGTACACGGAACAGTGTAAGCTATGCTTTCCGGCTCCTGCGAAAATTTTTCTCGGGAAAAAATGTGATTCGATTGATGATGACGTTTTCAGTTAAAAAAAAACTCAACTCTGGTTGTCCAGCGGGCGCTTTTCTGATTGAGGTGGTAAGTGCGGACGCCCTTGTGTCCAGATATCGGGCCCAAGTCGATGAACCACAGAGGATAAAAATTGTTCCGAAGCCCTTCACTCTTACGTGCCCATCAGCCTTCACGTGTAGCCTCGCGCGTAAACAACCTAAATATGATTTTGGTTTAATTCTGGTTGCAGAAAGCTTGAAAAGCGTCTGTCAAAGGTTTAGCATCGTTCTAGTTTAAAAGTATTTGCCAAAAGGAAACATTGATATGGCAGCCCCAAAAACCATGTAATATGTGTGGTAAATTATTTTCTAACGTCTCCTTTTTATTTTTTCAATAAAGTAAACATGAGGAGTTTTTAGTTTATTTGTACATTTATACATTTTCTTCACATCCAATACAATATCAACCCTCCGCTGTGGCTCAGTGGGCTATGGCGTTGTGCTGCTGAAACGAACGACGCGGCTTCGATGCCCGGCCACGGCGGCCGCTTTTCTATGGCAGGCGAAAAGCAAAAACGCCCGCTTGTCGAGATTTCGTCACACGTTAAAGATCCTCAAGGAGGTCAAAATTACCAACGGAGCCCTCCACTACAGTGTGCCTAATAGCGAAGCTACTGCTGGGCTATGAGGCGCACAGTACAATTGGTCATTCAACGAATACCGTATTGCCGGCTTTAAAGGCAGACCGAAGTTGACACAGTTTCTTCGATGTGGGCTCTAATACAGAATAAGGACCGGTATCCGGTAATGTCCGTTATCACATCGTTTCCTTACTTTGCAGTCTAAAAACTAGAAAAAGTGAGCCTTTTTCTCCTGTGCCGGTTAAACCGCTTTTTCGTGGCTAGTGCTTGGGCAGAGGCGATACACGGGTTTTACATTACTCCCCCCTCCGCCCGCCCCCCTAATGAACAGCACAATTTGTGATAAAGCTTTAGCTCAGGAGGTGTTAGGCATGGTGTTAGGTTCTGGAGAAAAATACCGTATTTTTCCTGCCGCGCTTCCAGAAATGACAACACGCCCGGGAAACCACCCCTTTACTGGTGTGAGAGTCTGTTCCACAGGTCCGGTAGCTCCGCAGCCCCGTCACGCACTGTTGGTTGGTTGGTTGGTTGGTTGGTTTGTGCCAATCAATCACTGTCCGCCATGTACTATCATAGCTCATGTCTACCGCCGCATTTTGTCGTCCCCCGGTACACGGTGGTGGGCATGGTCGCCACTTTGAATTGACCACAAATTGTCACACTCTGCGCGCCTGCATTACGCCAAGCATCAGAGAGATAAGCGTCGGACCAGCGATATTATCAGTAGAACCAGAAGGAACGTGAACTTCGGCAAAACGCGAAAGGCTCCACAACAAAAGGCTTAAACACTATAAGGAGCAGGTAAGCAGAGTGGCAGACGCATAACTGTAACACTTTGATTGATTGTAGGATTTAACGCGCCAACGTAACGCAGGCGATGAGGCGCGCCGTAGTAGGGGGCTCCGGATTCATTTTGACCACCTGGGGATCTTTAACGGGCGCCGAAATCTCGTACACACTGCCGTTTTTGCTTTTCGCCTCCATCAGAAAAGCGGCCGCCGCGGCCGGGAATCGAGTCCGCGACTTCGTGCTCAGCAGCGCAACGCCTTAGCCACTGAGCCACCGTGGCGGGTTTAACTGTAGCACTTCACGCCGTCATATATAGTACTGACCAATGTAAGGACGTCCGTCAACTTCGCTTTTAAGTTAAGTGTGTTTCTGGGCTAACAGCACGTCGTGGAGAGAAGGTTCGGCTTCTCAGTCATACATAAAACTCCGCGAATAGGCGAGTATGTGGGTAAAGTGAACGACTTTCAAAGAACTCGAGAAAGTGGGTATTTTAGGTAGGTGCTCTGCGGCCCTCGGATTTCTTTTTGCTCTTGTTTCTATCCCAAACAAATTTTGTGAAATGCAACTATTCAATATTGTCTTCATATTGCGTCTGGTGCTGAATCTATATTAGGGCAAAGTACGTCTTAAAAGCTTTGATTTGAAATAGACGATTACCACAATTCTGCAGGTATTCAAACATCAGTCACGAGAAGTGCTGGCAAGTCTTGCGATTTCACGTGAGAACCGGCCATAACGTTTTTCATTTGCTACAGTGACACACCGGAATAAATTTGCATACAATAACGGTGAAGTAATGCTACTGGGTAAGGTAGGTGCTGACGCCATACAAGTTTGAAACTGTTCTTCAAAATGACGCTAAGGTGCAAAGCAAATAGTCTATATTTGTATGCTACAGCGTACTTAATAAAATCCGCTCTTCGCACAAGTAACGGTTGTGTATTAACAAAGACACTGCGAAAAGCCTTATAAAAAGCCCGGTAGCCTGATATAGGGTGCCTCACCGCAGGCCGAATGTTTTGCGTTAGGTTTAATTACTTGCAAACTTTTTCCCTCGCAGTACAAGCGCAATAAAAAGATGATTGCCAGTGAACAGGACAGTGTACTGTGCCTCTTTCTTTCTGGTGCATGTGCATATGTAACTCCAAAAACTAGCGGGAAACAAACTTTTAGCGCTATCAAATAGATTACTGGAACATGGCAAGCATCGCCGGCACTGTAAGTGTACTTGGAAAACTTTATTTGATGAGCCAGAAACTCAGGGAAATGTTTCATCGAGGTGTGGCGCTAACTGCGTGGCTTGATGGCTGACGTTGCCAACGCTGCCTTACCAAGAAGGACTGGAGAACACCCTACATACTTTTTCATCAATATTTGACACTGAACAAGGAAAGAAGGTGAGCAGGCTCTCAGGAGGATGGCTAACGTCGCAACTATGATCTGGCTCGATCCGGACGCTGGGTGACGCGCCCCCTAACACGAAAAGTGGAGGCAAATGACAGCATTATTTTTCAAAGGAAACCTTTCTAGCCCTACCAGACGATGGTACCTTCGTGGCGTGCGGGACAACAAATTCCCAACGCGGCGGAGGCGGCGGTAGGAATTAGGGGGGGGGGGGGGGGGGGGGGGGGTGGAGGCGAAGGGTTTCACTCACGGAGCACACTAGAGATGGCGCAGCGAATTTACCCAGCGTTCCCCGCGCGGAAGTGCCTGCTCGCCGGCTGCGGCGTCGGCGGTACGACTACGGCCTTGGTCATCTGCTTTAGCGATGGCTGTTTTGGGTCTGGTTTGGGGCAGCTTTGTGTCGATTGCGCGCTGCCTTCGCACGGCTTGATTGACTTGTTCGACAGCGCCTCCAAGGTAACCCGCACCCGCCGGAATAAAGGGGTCGTGCGGCAAACACACGTTAGAATTGCTTTGCAGGGTGGCAAAACAAAATGTACAAATCATTTACAGTGGAACCCCGATAATATGACATTCAAGGGACCAGGAGAAAGCGTCGTATGTCCGGAGTGTCGTACGGCGGGAGTGCGGGTAAATGCCAGGCCTAGTAGATGGTCTCAGGCGATAGGTGGGATAAGAATTTATTTAAAATACTATATTGTGCGCTCTCGCATTATTTGCGAACATTTATATGAATCACCAAGTTAAAGAAAACAAACGCCTAGTGTTGTGCCCCCTCCCCTCCACGGCTGTTCTAGATAGCCCGCCAGCCAAGCGCCGCTTCCTACGCCACACCCGTGCCATCCGGCGCTGTTTAGATAAGGCCAACGGAGTCGAGGGAACTGAGAGGGGGAAAGTGAGTGGGAAACTCCCAAGGATAAGCGAAGCAAACGATAGTGCGTGGCGAAAATAAATCAACGGATTTCCCGTACAGGCTGGGGCCCCCGCTTGAACGGTACCATGCCCTCGCTATTTGGTCAAGTGCCCAACAGATAGGTTTTTTCGTCCCAGCAATGCGAAATAGATAATATGGGTCAAAGTTCGCGAGTAAACCGTGTTGCGGTGAAAATTATAGCGCGGTCTTGCTACTGTCGCGCGTAGGTTGAGCACCCTCGGCTGCGACGAGGGGTGTGTGGCTCAGAGACTTGGGGCGAGGGTTTCTCTGGAACAAGGAGCTGGTTCGATCAGACAGGGGCTACAGGGGCAGCTACATGGGGCAATAATGTGCTGCCATTTTCGAGCTAGTTCGCCGGCAAGGTGGATATAGAGAGGGCTTCGTCTGCACAGCAGTGCCCGTACGCTCAGTCCACCGGGTCCGAGCGGGGGGCCTACTCGAACTTAGCCGAGAACCATCGAGGGCTCGTCTGGAGGCCAGTGCCCGTACGCCAACCCCGAAGGTTCCTGCCTAGGAGAGAGGGAGCTTAGGGCTCCCAGCGAAGCGGCCCCGATTTCCGCCGCCTGGTGGGGCGTAGCGTGTCGCCCCCTGTCGGATCTGAGCGCAGGCTCTTTCGTTTTATTTTCTCTCTAGTAACCGATGGCGGCTGGCTACACTACATAAGGTCCCTGAAATTACAGTTCAACTGCTCCCTCCTTCTCCGCTGCCCTCCTCTTTTTTCTCTCCCCTGCAAAGCGGGTCCCTTTTCCGCGGCGGGGCCGCCATTTGTTGGCTTCCTCGGCGGAACGCTTCGGGCCGCTCGCTGCAGACCTGCACAGTTTGCTCTTGTTTTCGCGCCGCAATCGCTCTTCTGCTTAGCATTAATGTATCTCAGCCCCGTTTTACCAACACGCATTAAGTGAGGCTGTTTTGTTGTATATTTTTGTCTAGAAGGGGATATTTGCGGGGTGGATGCCGCGGGCGCATACGGCAGGCAAAGCGGGGTTTGTTTACGTGTGCGGCATGCTCAGGATAGTTCGTGAACGCGAAAGGATGCACCCTTCGGCACCTAAGTGAGGCTGTTTTGTTGCATATTTTTGTGTAGAAGGGGATATTTGCGGGATGAATGCCGCTGGCGCATACGAGCGCGGTGTTTGTTTACGGCATGCGGTTCAGGTGCCGCGAGCTGCGTTTAAAATTGCCTGTTACTGAGTAATTCCGTTCTTGCACGGCGTGATTAGTGCGGCACCGCCTGAACTGGTGCAAGCGCTGCACAGAGGGCGCGGTGCAGGTGAAACGAATACGAGCGCTGCGCTGGTTTTTTTGCGTTCGCGTTTTTTCCGTTAGTTGGATCATTAGAGCGCTCAGATGCGGAGCTGAGATTAGCCACCTTTATTCCGGAACTTTCCTCTTTGACCTGTTGCAAAATATATTTCGCCTTCACGCGAGGCTGCTCAGGGCAAAGTTCTCGCGTTTCGTTGGCCTCGCCCATGACGGCTGTACTTTTTGGCAGTGCGTCCGTGGCATAGCAATGTTCGTGCGATTGGCGTACACAATTACCTCGAGTAAGGCCCTGTCGGGCATATCTGGAAAAGGCTGGCACAAAGAACGCGCAGTTTAAAAGAATGCGCTCAGCTTACAATTAGCTGTAGTGCCCAGTTCTATAATAACTACCGTATTCCAAGGCCAGAAGCGCGCTAACAAGCGCAATTGTGGAATCTTTTTTATGCTGTACAGCTAACATTGATCATGTGTGGGCTTTGATAAATTACAGCTTGCTACAGCCGAGCTGGCCGTGACTGCACTGACCTTATTCGAGCAGCCGAAGGCACAACTCTCCGCATCGCGAAGCTACATAAAGTGACGCCGACGCAACACTTGTTTGAAACAAGCAGCTGACTCTTCGGTTGTTATCGGTTGTTATACGCTGGCGCCTTCGATAAGGCCTGCTCTGAGCAGCTGAGCCTAAAATGGCGAATTTAAACGGACAGTGGCGGCGAAGAGAAGAAAAAACAAACAACGCGGGGACGAGGTACTACGTCACTGGCCGTTGGCCAATGGCGCGCGGCGTTCGCCGGTGAAAAAGAAAATGGCAAAAAAACGAAGGAGGAAAGGAGCGCGGGCGAGGGAGAAAGGCGGCGAGATCTAAAGATGGCGCTACCTTAGTAATTTACTACAGTGACTTACTGCGGCGGCCAGCGAGTGACCCATAATGGTGGTGCCAACGTATACGTGTCTCCACCCTTGCTGCGGGCGAGCGTGTTTGTAGACACCCTAGCAAAGAAAGTAGCGGACTGAAAACGCCGCTTTCAATGACACTGATAACCAGAGAGAGGGAAGAGATAGTCGTGACAGGAAGAAATTTGGAGCGAGCGAGCGGGCGGGGAAAGCGGCTTTTCAGTCATCGCCGTGGGGCTGCGTCGTAGTGTTTTCGCATTCGTCGGCGGATCTATGGGAGCTTCAAGTGCACGGTCCGAGAGCCACCTGAACCCTGAACTAGGACTTCTCGCGGTTGGCGCGTTGGCGTACTGCTGCCGCGTGGAACCGCCGAAGGTTAACTCACGCTCACAAGTACCCGCCTGCTTCATGCGTCTATTTAGCAAATGGTCTCACCTGCATGCGGACCTCTGCACAATCAAGCAGCGTCAAACGGGGTGTTAAGAATAACGGTGAGGACAACGAGGCGAAGTGGTGTAAAATGTGGGAAAATCACTGGTTTATCCGCGCCAAGGTCCGTCGTGTGAAGCGGACCCCGTGCACCGAATGTCATATCATCAGGGTTTTTTAATGCATTGTTTCTATGGGGAGTTTGCCGGGACCGCGGTGATTCATCGTAAGAAGCAGGTCGTCGTCGTAAATCCGGGGGAAATACCAGCGGGGAAAACGTTACCTTTTGTGCACTGATTGCCAGGAATGGGACTCCGTCTTTCTAATTGGTGAATACCAATTCGGTTGTGTTTTAAGAGGCATTACAGAAGGCGAAAGTAGCAACTAGGGCGGATAAATAGCGATTATAAATGTTCCCTCAGCTTTCTCGGAATTCTCAAACTTACTAAGCTTCAGGTTATTTCCCTCAAAGTTACTAAGCTCGAAGTCATTTGCCTCTGCACGGAACAGTCCTTGTCGGAGTCGCGACAATGTCGCCGGCAAAATGAAATTAAAAATTCCGTTACCTAATCTCTAGAGGGGCTGTCGACTCAGAATGTACAAGCTTGCGTAGTCTTTTTGGTCAGGTGAAATGTCGGAAACGGTATGCTCTACGTTGGTGGCCGCGATTTTGTGTTCTTGCGTACGGTCTCTTTTGTTCCAACTGCAATGCCTTAAATTCGGCCCCAATCGTTGTATCTTTGGATCTGAAAATTGTTGGTGTAGGTTTATGGATGAACTATCAGAACTGGCTGTTTTTTATTTGTAGGTTCGACGATGTCAGCAAGTAATATCTGCATTTTATTCCAAATTTTTTTTGTAAGACGCACAAGGTTGTGGTAGTGTGAACTGCAACCTAGGAGGGCTCCACATTATACAGCTCGTATCAATTTTAAAAGCAACGACGTGAGCCGTTGTGACTATTTTTATGCCCCACCCTGTGGATCCAGGAGTGACTCGATTGCCGTTTTGGTGATGTAAGTTCTTGGCGTGCGCGTTGGGGTTGCAGAGTTTTGGCATGTCGTGAGATGCTAGGTACTTGAGAGGTGTTAAGGGTTTTTGGAAATCTGTAGCCACGATCTGCGGTCGGTTCGCCATATTCTAAGATTGGGATACGGCTGTACTTCCGTCAGTCTGCTTTATTGCTCAATTCTTTGGGATTAGCACTTGTTAAAGGTATTTACAGCATCTTGTTCTCGCCAGCTTTAGAAGAACTTATATATGGAGTTTGTTGCGCTTGAAAGCTATCTCTACCGCTTTTGTGCCAGCTTTTTCGTAGTTGCTGCTTGCAAATTCGCTTGCCGCATAGGCATAGCTGACATTCTTTTGTGGTAACTTTGGCGAGCTGGATCTATTGAGACCACAATCTACTGTGTGGTCTCGTTTCATTCTTTGGAATGCCGAAGAATTGGTGACAGTTGTCGGCAGGTGGTTGATTAGTGTGGCTGCATTTCTGGCAAAACGTATGACCAGTAGTTCGTCAGTGGTTTTGGTCACCATAGGCGGGGCAGTATTGTACTGACTGGGAGGTGCAGTTCCAACTTTGTTAGAATATGTTGAATTGCCGGAAATCTTAATAACAGCTCCAGCGAATTTTACGACAATAGGCACTGCAACTACGGTTTATTGTTGGCCCGCAGAGTCCATGCATAATTTAGCCTGGTATGGTATTTGGTGCCGCGCTGTTAATCACGTGATTACTGACCCCATCCGGTATCAGACTAGTGGTTTCAGTGTATGACAGTCCTATTGTATGCTTTTAATTTTGTTTAGGTCGGTAGGCAAGCATGAAATGTTTTTCGTGGACGCGCACATACGAGGTTATTGATAACGCAGTCCGTGAATACGAAAGTTGTAGGATATCTTACGGTTGAGTGTGATATTTCAATCGTGTTCATATTCCTCTAAACGACCATTGTAAAATGTGCGTATTGGCTTGTGGCCGATAAAAGATCTTCACGCCATCCCGCGGGAATTGTGGCATCCCCGTACTTCGCAGCAGCGCTGTCTCTGAGGCTGAAGGATGGGATATAAAGCTGTGACACTTTGCAGTCGTGCTGCATGCTTTTCTATCTTTTGCGTCACTTTGTGATAATTTTGGACTGCGATTGTAATGGCTTTGTTTTTATTGTAACTACACTTCACTGTATGTTTTCATGATTCAGTCAGTATGTATACCGCCGTCGCCCTAGTGTTGTTGTTTGCCTTGCATGCGCAGGGCTCCGTTGGATGGTTGGATTTTTGTAAATACGCACGAGCTCGAGCTGACGGCTAGCGGCAGCGACTGCATCTGCTCGCGGAGTTTCTGGGCAGCAGCGGTGTGTGGAGAGCTTGTTCCGCAGCTCATGCAGGTGGTTCCAGCTTTTGCCGCTGTCCCCTTGCGCTGTCTTTTATCCATGGACTGTTCTTCACGACATGAAAATTCACGTGGTGTCATTAATGAACTGTTTCTATTACCTTCCGCGCAAGGGACGCAGTCCGGTGACCTTCATACTCGAAGATACGTCGTGAATTGCCGGTGTTCGTGACGCCTTACTGAGAATCTTGAATAGCCTTTATGCAAGTGAAAAACTACAAGAAGCGAGTGCTGAAGGCAGCCATGCCCACACTCCTAATATCCTTGCGGGTAAACCTGTGAACTGGTTTTACCCGTAGTACTACGTTCTCCCATTTCTGCGGACTTTTTTTCATTGAAATACTACTTATCGCATATCCCATAGTTTATCTCTACGTACGCTCGCATTCGCGGACACATTGGTAGACACCTAGCGAAGCTGTTGAAATAAGCGTCCAAAGCTGCAAGAATTGCAGCCGCGCAGTGCCCGCCAAATCAGACGAACACATCGCAGCAGACATGTTAATTAATGCAAGCCATAGTTACGTAAAAATGATAGCATTATTGTTAAGAAAACATTATGTGATTTAGAAAACTAGCAAATGCACCTTTAGCACTAGCAACTTATACGAATTACATCAATGAAAGAACAAGTTAGTTACATCATTGTTATGCAAAAAGGGGACGCTTGCGTCATTTTATATTACCGACAGCGCATAGAGTTTCTCGATAGCTTTCTTAGAATGGATTCTGGCGCTAGTGTCTAAGCGATTTTGTGAAACCGCTCGATGCCTGCAATGGGTGCCGCCGTAGTGTGTAGTTCAGCCGGAAGTGCGCCGTGCATTGGCCGGCAACGGCTTTGTAGCACGCCAATTGCGTTTTGTTTAAAAAATGTGGCTGCAAAAAGTGGTCGCCATTAATAAATAAATTCTATTTTGTATAAATATAATATTTTAGAATGGTTAGGCTGTTAAATAAATTTTCCGGTTAGAAAGAAAAAAGGCAGGCGTCTTGCATTTGGCTCACGCCGCCGGATACAGCAGTCCGTCCCGGATAAATTTGTAAATATATTACATACATTCAGACTACATGCTGTGTTCTTTTGTTTTTGGTAATATTATAAACGAGAATAGATTATTTAGATTGTCTTAAAGTGTATTCTTGCTTCCTCTGAATAATGTATTATTATCGTCTGCTACGGGCTTAGAAGGCGAAACACATGCAACAGCTAGTGACGCAAGACTGGTGTCGTCGCGTTGTATTTATTTGTTTTGTTGAAGCAGACATAAATAAATCTAGAGGCGAAGCCTATTACTGCAAGTAAGTCTTCCCGCACGCGCGCAAAGCTTTATGAAATTGCATGAATGCTTACATGGCAAATAAATCCAGGCTCGTCTAGACGCCATGGATATTGTTTCATTGTGCCTGTCTGAGGCAGTGCATTTTTCAAGGGGTAACCACATGCAGCGACGGCCACGATCGACGGGAAAACCTTAACTCAAAGGGTACCGCAAACGGATGGCGTTGGCGACAGCAACAAGAGAGAAAAATGGCCGTGTATCTGCTCCTTCCTTCGCAAATGTCAACAAAGGACGATAATCTTTGTCGACATTTGCCAAGTAAATTCCTCCCTTCGCTTTCCCGCTTAACTCTCCTGTTGTCCCCCTTGCGTCGCGCTCCTACCAAGGTAAACACGCTAAAGGTTGGCTCAAGTGAATTTAAATTTACCGCGTTCCACTGCTCCAGGCCGGGTGCCTGCAGGCCAGCGCTGCCGTACGGCCGAGACGCGCGTGATTCGAGGCGCCCTACTTCGATGTTTGTAGAACCGCGTTGCCTTAGTCCACATGCGTTCCAAGCAGAACGTGGAACCTATCTAGTATCTAGTGGAACCTTTCGTACTTTTGCCGCTGGATTTTTTAGAATGCCACCGGAAGCTATAGCGGCAGCTGGCAAGCCGCAGAGATGGGGTGAACTTTTTGTGCACTAGATTTATATATAGTATTTTATTTCGCAATATTCAAGCATCTATGCTTTTTTGTAAAGGAACACTGCAAATATCCCTTGTGTACTGATGTTCTGCCCTATGTTTGCGTAATGTTCAAGTGTTTTGTACAAAAATGTTGACAGGTATGAACAAATAAACCGGACTTAGACGTTTAGATTTGGCTGTGAGTACATAAGACTATTGCGCAGACTTCGTTTCACTTTGTCCGGGTGGCTGAATCGAGTCACAGACAGACATACATATAGACAGACCGAGATTTCTGGGTTTAAGTAGCCCAGCAAGACTGTCGTCTTCAAAAAATTATGCATTGCCGCCAACTTCCTCCGTGTTCGTCGCTCGCCAGTGCCGCTCGCTTGTGGGCTGCTTCTGACAAGCAAAAAACCAGCGCGGGCGACTGACGCGGCGGCCTGTGTATAATTTTTTTTCGCTTGTCGCTGCAGTCACCCACAGTATCTGTTTGTTATACCCATTGAGTTAGTTTTTCGCGTCGCTTGTCACTGTCGCTGCATGTAATAAGCCCTTCATCTGAAGAAACTCTCCGCTAACGCAAGAATATCCGTTAACTGCTAATCACGCTGTAATTTAGACACATCTGAGATCGCCATTGATTGCCAGAAAGTGGAATGCCGAAAATGGAGAAGCATGCGGAACACCGAACTAGCACAGACTTCAGAGACGACAGGTACAATCTATGGCACTTTGCAGTGGCCACTCGCTGCCACTCCGATTCTCACAGTACCGACAATTCCCAAGGCGGCATGCAACTGCAGCCAGACCACTCTAGGAAATATTGAGAAACTCAATGAGGCAGGAAGGTAGCATGCATGCATGGTTGTTTACTTTGTTGTCCTTGATTGTTATTGATTGGAACAGGGCTTACTATGACGTTTGGTCCGCCAAGACGGCAACCAAGCTGTGTAAATGGATCATTGCAACGCACGCTTAATGTCTACCGAAATATTTCTTTTATTTTAGCCAAGTGCAAGAAATCCCAAATAAGGGTAATAATACGGACTGATAATTATGCTGCTGGCCTTAATCTGTGGCGCCGTCTTCATTTGGCGGCCTTATTCTCGTCTAGCTCAAAACTTAAAGATCAGGGTGGATACGCTGACACGTAAAACAAAAGGTTGTTTCACTAATATTAATGTAAATGTAACGTCCGTGAGGTGGTGGAGTCGTTTGGTTATGCGTGGTTGCAGGCGATCAGATTCGAACTCTTGCGTGCAGCGCCACACAGCTACTCTGTCGTGCGTGTCCTGGCCACCCGTCTCCTTGCTAGCGTGGCATTGTCTCTGCATATGACTGGGATTGCGAGGCTACAAATTGTAACAAAACGCCATTGTCAGGCAATGCTCTTTCCTGGTTGCAGCCCATGCATGATACAGCTTGTGGCACACACATATTTGTTTAAAGCGACGCTTCCTATTCCGCAACGATGGCGACCATCCCGTCATGAGAACGCACTGCAGGAAAGATATCTTTACAGATTGGGTACCACACAACGATGATGATGACAGTCGAAGGCGCATCAGGCACCCCAAAAACACTTCCGAAGTTGCAATCAAAAGTCGGCCTCTCGCGTTATGAAGCCGACGTCTATTGATTGTGCAATTCCGACAGGGTCTAAACAGTTTGGATTTTGGACATTGACTTTCTCTGAAGTTGCACGGGAGAAAGATTTTCACTTTAACTATCTTTATTTTGAGAAAGTGGCTTTTGATTTTTCCGATGGCTTGCCGTTTTTATTAGGCGCATCATATAAACGCCACGGGAACCTTTACACTAGGGTCCACATACGGTCACGCGTAAAATGCCAGTGTGTTAAAATTCGCTCGCAAAGGCAGTAGCTGCATGCTGTCTAGGAGCATGCATTTAGAAATGCTAATTTTACATATTGCATATGCTTGGTTACTCTTCGTCATGTTTGATGCCCTAAAACCCTCCGCGACTTGCATAACAGGGCAACAAAAATACGGGAGAAACTTCTGTCACCCGACATTTCCTATAAAATGTCAAGCACCCCGCAGTAAGGAATTCTGAGTGTGCCAGCCACCGGCATACTTTGCACACAGATTTTCATGGCAAGACGACGAAGAGAAGAAAATAGCAAGGCTGTAGCTCATCCATTAAAGGCCTGCTTTTTGTGGCTTTTCCTTGTGGTACTGTTTTCCGCGAAGTCATTTTTATGCCCCGGCGACTACAGAACGAAGAGCAATCTAATTCCCAATTGCTTTCATGGAGTTTCTTGTGGCAATTTCGTTATGCAATATTTGTGAAGCAGCTGGAGGTAAACGCATTATCGCACTGTGCAAAATAGTTGTTAGAGGTTCTTAGTTAATAGTTTATCGGTCAGTTATTTATACGTTATTGTTCCATCGTTTTGATCGTTATCATTTTTACCGCTTACTTTTGTTCGCAATTGAAATGCTGGAGTTGCGGACGTCAATCGAGCCTAGAGACGCCCTCCTTCAAGAGAAGGGGCCGACCCGCCCCTCAACGAAAACCGTCATCTGCCAGACATAACAGGACAAGAACAGTCACACCCGCCCTCCTTCTGCCTTTTCACGACAGTGCAGGCTTTTCGGGATAATATCAGACTTGTTTCAATTTCCCGTCTTTGGCCATGACTACAGAAACGTCCTACATTTTTAATTTGATAGATCGATTGCAATATGGAGTCTAAGGCCCATAAACTACACAGGTTAAGAGGGGCGCCGTAGTAGAGAGGTCCCGATGAATGTTGACCACCTGGAAATGCTTTATAAGCGCCGAAATCTCGAACACACGGGCGTTATGCATTTCGCCGAAATGACGATGTGTTCGAGATTTTGGGGCACATTTTTACACTGAACTGTGCCACGTTCTGCTGTCATGCTATTTGGTCTTCAACCTGTATGTCTTTGTAAAGCATTTTTCTATAAAACCGAAGATGATATGCCAGGAGAGCGGCACATGTGCTGTGTTTTTTATGCGAGAAGTTACTTCTTTGGGGCCGTGTGGGAGCTTCGGGAGGAACCGGCCGGGCACTTAAAACAATTCGCAGCAAATGGCACCTCTTGTTGTCGTTTTGCAATTCTCCGTCGCTCATACACGTGTCGATAGCATATCAGACTTATCGTTTCCCGTGCGTGATGAATCTATTTAACACCGCAGCTCTTTAAGCTTGAGTTCCAGTCATGCCGGGCGTTTTTTTAAAACTCGGCACGGCAAAGTAGAGAAAGGGAGGAAAATGCTATGCACGAAGTTGGACGGTACGTGAGGAGGAGGCAAGCAGCCACAGAGCAGGTGCGCGGAGTCCGCGTTGCGGCGGAGCTGCCGGTCGGGGCAGGACTGCGCGTACGGATGACGTCATCGCTGACATAAAGATATTCCAGCTCCGCTGTTTCCTTAGTCTTAACAC
Organism: Haemaphysalis longicornis; assembly: GCA_013339765.2. Taxonomy (NCBI): domain Eukaryota; kingdom Metazoa; phylum Arthropoda; class Arachnida; order Ixodida; family Ixodidae; genus Haemaphysalis; species Haemaphysalis longicornis. The sequence continues at coordinate 50,189 of JABSTR010000701.1, read as the reverse complement.
CTCAGTTCTGAAGGTGGTTTAATTTTTTTATTTCCACATGACGCTACCATCTGCTTGAACAGCAAGAACCAAAACTGGATGAATAGTTACAAAAAATGCACGAATTTCCTATACATTTCCGCTGCATGCTTACGGAGACGTTTTTGGTAAGCTTTGGATATTTTGGAGGGTACCTAATTTATTGAATACACGTAAATGCAAGATTGTTTACCCCGTAAAGGTCCCCCTGAAGCACATTTTTTTTCAATCTTTCAAAAGCGAAATACTTTCTATATGTAACAAACAACCGCTTGTGGTACTAGCACAAGGTAACCACAAATCACATGAGTATAAAATTCCCGTTCAATGCACATCCCAAACGTTAAAAGGGCACTACAGTGTGAAAGAAAGATGCCCTTTCTAAAGTATATCACAGAGCCGTGAATATATATTTAGGGCACGAGGAAAGATCAGTTTCATATTAACGCACAAAAATCCCTAAAACATCAGCGCAATGTACACTTTCCCGGATTACGATTCACTCGCAACTTTTTAAAATATAGAACCGGATAACTGGTTTTAATAAGCTGTTACCTCTAGCAAACAACATGCACGTTCAAGTAAACGAGAAAAAATTTACCTTGGCGTTTTTTTTTGTTCAGGAAATTTCGTAGCTGTGCCAAGTATTACTTGGATGATATACGCCAGAAATCTTTGATGGCCAGCTGAAAATTTGTTCAAAGCTTGTGCAGGCTCACGTCAATGTTGTCGCCCTTCATTCCCACACTTGACGTCGCTGTCAGTCGTTTTCCCGTCAGAAAAAGAAATGGACATAGTGGTTCCGGTCACTCGGCATTATCATCATCATCATCATCATACCATCATCAGCATTCTACTCCCGCAGCAGGGCAAAGGCCTTTGCCATAGATCTCCGATCATTGCGGTCCTTGGCCAACTGCGACAAATCTATCCCCGCACACTGCTTGATCTGATCTGTCCATCTAACGTTCTGCCGCTCCCTGCCAAGGTTGCTTTCTCTAGGGATCTACTGCGTTACCCTTAAAGATCAATGGTTATCTGGCCTTCGTATTGCATGCCCTACCCGCACACAATTCTTCTTGTAAGTTTCTATTAATATGTCCTTAACACGCGTTTGTTCCCTGAACCACTCCGCTGTCTTCTTGTCCCTTAATGTTAAACCTACCATTTCTCGTTCCATTACTCTCTGAGACACCCACATTTTAAGTTGAACGCTTTTACTGAGCCTCCAAGTTTCTGCCCTGTAGGTGACTACCGGTAATATGCAGCTGTCATACACTTTCTTCTTTAGGGACAATGGTAGGCTGCCATTAATTATCCGAGAACGCCTGCCTGAGTGCGCTCCCCCCTTATTATCCTTGTAATTATCTCTGCCTTATGGCTGGTATCCGGGGTCACTACTTTGCCTAAGTAGATATATTCGCTTACCAGCTCTACTGCCTCGCCACCAAATCACTGTACTCTCCCTAGTTTATTGAGGATTACTTTAGTTTTCTTCATGTTAATTTTCAGTAACCCGGTTCTACACTGCTTGTCCAGTGCGGTAAGCATGCTTTGCAATTCGCCCCCCGAGTTACTCAGCAGTGCAACGTCATCAGCAAATGTGAGATTACTGAGGTATTCTTGATTAAACCTTACGCCCACCTGTCCCGATCCAATGTTCGGAATACCTCTTGTAAACAGGCTGTGAATTGAAGAGATTGTTGTCTCCTTCTTTGACGCCCTTCTTTATCGACATTTTACTGCTCTCCTAATGGAGGACAATGGTAGATGTGGACCTATTGTAGATATCCTCTAGTATTCTCGTGTAATGCTCGTCTACACCCTAATTCGGGTATGCCTGTATGAATGCTGAGGTTGCAACTGAGTCAAAGGCTTTCTCATATTTTATGGGGCTTATATAGAAAGGTTGAGTATACTCGGCGCATTTCCCTACCGCCTGATTGATCGTGTGAATATGGTCCATCGTTGAATAGCCTTTGCGATACCGTACTTGTTCATTAGGTTGACTGAAGGCTAAGGTGGCACAAATTTTGTTAGGGATTACCTATGTAAGTACCATGTAGAGGACTTACACTAAGCTGATCGGCCTGCGATTGTTTAAGTCCTTCATGTCACCTTTCGCATGGAATAGGATGATCGTGTCTTTTTAATATTCCGGTACACTCGTGGTCATTAGGCATTGGGTATACTGGTTTGCGAATATTTTGGTAGAATTTCCCCGCCATCGTTTAAGAGGTCTGGTGTTATCTGATCCTCACCAGGTGCTCTGCGCCCTTGCATTTCTTTCAAAACCTTATTACTTCTTCTGTTGTTACCTGTGAATGTCTGTCTCTTCTGAGATACTTCCTCGCTCGGTATTATCCTGGATGTCGCGGCTACTGTACAGATCCCTAAAGAACTGCTCGGCTACTGTGACTATGTTATCCTTATTTCTGATGACATTTTCGTGCTTGTCTTTAGGTGCATACACCAGATTTCCCCTATGCCTAAATGTCTCTTCACTGCTTTTAGGCCGACTCCGTTCTTAACAGCATGCTCGATCCTCTCTATAATATACTCCCGCATGTCAGCTGTCTTACGCTTACTGATGAACTTTGAAAGCTCCGCTAGTTCTATTTTGTCAGCTGTTGTGAGGATGGACATGTTTGCCAGTTTCTAATTAAATCTTTTGTATCCTGGAAACGTTTACCAGGATCCTGCTTAGCGATCGCACCTTTTACTTCTACTGCACACTCCGTGATAATTCGTGTAAAATTGATGTTAAAATTTTTCGTGTTAGCTCATTGATGGGCTTCTTTTGTAATACCTTGTTACGGTCCCTCCTCAAATCTAGCCTAGTTCGAGATCTTACCATACGGTTGTCACTCTTCTGAGCACTTCCACATCCTGCACGATGCCAGGGGCATCGCTTAGTGTCAAGTCAATGTCATTTTTATGCTCCCCATTCTGGCTTCTCCACGTCTACTTCCGGCTCTCCCGCTGGCAGAGGAAGGTATTTATGATGCGCAGACAAATCCGTTAGGCGACCTCGCCTTTGTTATTTCTCCTTTGTCCCCTTTGTTTCTCCTTTTGTCTCCTTCACTTTTGCTCCTTATTATTTGTCCTTTGTGGCCTTCTCCTTTTTCCCCTTTGCTGTTTCTACAACCCAGACCACAGTTCACAAATGCCTTGTCTCCAGGGTGCTCCTTGCCTTCTTTAGTAGTAAAGTCTCCCATACCTACGGTATACTCCGTATTTAATTTAGCCATTGCTGATTCCACATCGCATAGAAGCGTTGAACTAGGTGGTCATTGTGATGGGATGTAGGCGCGTAGCCCTCTACCACTTTAGTTTGTACCTCTTATTAAGCATAATTAGCAGACCGGCTACTCATCTATGTTGCCAGCAATGCTTTTATTGACTAGAAATCCCATTCCCAGTTCTCTTGTGTCCACTTGACCATGATAACATATGACGTGTCCAGTTTTCAGCACCGTAAAGGCTTCCCCAGTCCTCCTAACCTGTCCAAGGCCTATTACATCCCATTTATTGCCCTCTAATTCCTCGAACACCTCTTAACTGGCCTCGCTAGATGAAGTTCTCGTGTTAAACCTTGCCAGGTTCAGATTCTAATGGTGGCCTCTCCGGATCCGACGATTCTTTGCGCCCTCTGCTGCGTCACAGGTGTGACCACCGCCATGGTCAGTTGCTTTGCAGCCACTGGAGACTGATGGCCGTAGGTTAATTGGCGTATCCATGGGAAGTTGTCGCCATTACTACACCAGTGCCGCCAATACTGGTTTGGTGAGGGAGTGGGTTACGGGCAACGGTCACCGGGATCAGGCCGCACCCTAAGCCTCCTTCTACAATTCCATCAACACTTGGATTATTTTTTTATTATAGGCCTTATCATAGAGGTGAGGTAATGACCTGGAGTTGCGCACTGTCACTACCTCTGAAAGCACGGTAGCAAGCTTTCAGAAGGACAAATACGTCGAGCCAATTACATTCTGCAGTGTATATTTGGTGGATTCAATGAGGCGTTCGTAGAGCTCACCCCACCAAGGGGCGCGCTCAACTATAAATTTCAATTCAGCGTGTGCGTTTGAGATGAAATCATGTGTTGCGGATGGCGCATGTCCTTCCAGAGCTGCGAACGTTGTTCGCTTTTTTGAAAGACATGACTTTGTCGCTGTATATGACTCAAGAGATTCTTCGGCTGGATATGAATTGTCTGAGTGCCACCAAGAAAGATTTACTAGACATGTTTCTTGCGTGTTGCAGAAGAAAACTGTCGTTGCGGCACAAGTGAACAATGAACCATACGATTTGTGCATCACCCTCTCCTTTGACTGGAAGCGGTCCCGCCAAGTCGATACCCGTTGCATCAAACGGTTCTGCTTCAGCGGCTCGGACTCGTATCGCGGTAGCGGTGCGATTACCTTGGTGGCCGGGCAATCATTGAACGTCTGACAGGTTATGGACCACTTAATTATATTTTTCACCACCTGGCGCGAATTCATCCCGTCGAACTTCTCTCTCAGCTGTAAGAGAGTGTACCGCATTCATCCGTAAAAAACCTGCAGGCGACATCAGCGAGCACTCAGTTCAGTTTGCTGACGGCTGCTCGTAACATGGTTGGATGCTGTTCGTGATACGGCTTCTTACATCGCTGTAGTCTTCCCGTTATTCGGACCACACTGTCACTGTCCACAAACACCGCAATATGTTTTCCACTAACGCAATTATGTGCCTCCGAAAGTTAATTAAGGGGTAGTATAAGAAGATCAACAGGTTTGACAGGGTCCTTGCGGTTCCCATGCGACGGGTCAAATACCACCGACCCTCTTCCAATTGTACCATTGCTTGTTGTGGCATGTAGTATATCGGTCTGTTGGTCACGTTCTGTTCCACCGCAGCCTTAGCCATGCCCTTCATACAGCACTGTCCAAAAGCGTTCCAAATAGTTTGCGGATTTCGAGTTGTCCAACGATACCTCCAGGGAACTTGTTTAAATGTAGTGCGCTTCGCTGACTCTTGTTTCAACTGGGCCTTGAATGCAACATCCAAAAGCTGTTTCAACCGCTCTGCGTTTCCCATCCAAAGGCTTTGATCTTCCGGTCACAAGGTCCCAGTAATGTTCTGAGCCAAGAAGGAAGTGAATAGACCCTCGTTCTTGGTCAGATGTGGTGAGCCACAGTTCGTGATAGCATGACAGCTAGCAGGTGGGCTTCCAGAATTGCAACCTTCCTGAAGTAGAGCCTGCTGCACCGAAGTTTCCGTTTCCTGCTCTTTCGCGGTTGTTTTCTTAAAGTAGAGCAGCACTTGTTTGTGCAGTGAACGTTGTTCAATGGGGAAGAGCGGTGCCGTGAATGTGTTTTGCTTTTTCCCAAGCGCTTCCAAGCTTTGGATGTGAGACAAAAGGGTGTCGTATCGCCAAAGGAGGCCCCGCACGTCGTTTGCCCTTCTCACCAGCTGGATATTTAGGAGCTTCCGCATGTGCACCTATATAAGCCCCTGTTCATCGCAAAAGGCGATTTTAGCTACTTCAAAGCGTCCTCATTGCATCTCGCTGTCGCAGGAGCCCCTTCATTGCATTCGCCGCGTCTGCTGTCACCGCTTCAGCCACACTTATCAAACATCGCGAGTTTGCACTTGAGGTTGATACCTTAAACCGTTCCCAGAACTTCTGGCAGGTAACGCTGGTTCCGTCGAACTTGAGAAGCTCGAGTTTCGGTAGTTTCCCTCTATCGTGCGGCGCCCTGATTTCTCTTTGTGTTGTTTTGCCATAATTTCTGTCCTGGCGGAATATTCTCCTGAGGATCGTTTATCTCCTCCTTTAGTATAGCGATGTAAGGTACGATCTTATCGCCGTACTCCAAAGTTAGGGCAAAATACTGGTCAGCCTCGTCATTGGATACGCGTGGTTCAATGGTGGCATCTGTCGCAAATGAGATGATCCTAGATGGCGAAGAGGTGTGCTAATAGAACCTCAAGTATTTTTTGCTGTTCTTATGGCTTTCTATGTAGGCGTCACTTTCGGTAAGAAGTTCTGTTACTTGTATACGCGCGCCTACGCATTTTTGCTTGGGTCGCTCCTGGATCCTTTGGGAGTCATCGTTGGATCTGCTGGGCTGATAACGCTCTAGCCGGGCGGTTCTTTGTTCGTACATTGAATGACGTCATGCAGTGCCATGGTCTCCTGCCACCCCGAGTTTCGGCACCAACATTTCTTCTTGTGGTAATTGTTGAAGGGAGAAGACGTTGTTTTCACACAAACACTTTATTTGAAGGTTGTATTAGTTACAATAAATCGTCCTACTTGTTAGTCTCCAGTTCGCGCCATCGTTTTCTTTCTCCCTCTCCTTCTTTTTTCTCTTGGCTTGTATTCCTCCGGTGGCGTGTCGTTCGCAGGCTGGACCAAGTTCTTCCTCGGAGTTTCAGTTTGGTTTCGTTTTTGCACACTTCGTGCGGTGCAAAAAGGCCCGCCGCTGGTGCTAAAGCCTGAAAACCACGTGTGAAAAGCACCAACTCAATCTCTAAAGGATGTGGGTGTGGGTAAGCAGAGCACACACGGTCACTTTATTGTTTTTTTCTTTGGGGGGGGGGGGCGAAACTCTTGCAGGCCTGGGGCGGTTCTAGTATCCTGTCATCGTCGTTGTAATCGTCATTCGTCTCACGTAGTAATGGTACTAACACAACGGGAAACTAGCCTACGACGCTCGCTAGCACTAGGACACCAGTTTACACCTTAAATTAGAGAGCTTTGTGCTTCAAAAACAAGAGACTTTTACAGCAAATTTGTAGACTGCTATAACCTAACAGTTTCATTTCCGTTGGCAAAAATGCCAATTAAAGGGCCTAGAATACACTTATATGCTACATGCTTCTCCCTTCCCCAGGTTTCACGTTAGTCGAGATGGCCCCGGATTTTTTCTAACCATGTAGGATATCATTCACAAGTTTGGAAACGGAAAAAATAAACTTTGTATGAAGTAATTAATGAGCACTCGTGCTTTACAAAGTACATGAGATTTTTATTTCCGCAGAAGGTGCAGAAGGCTAAAATACCCATCAGGATGATTGAAAAAGACAGCGCGTCTTCGACACGAAACTTAGGAAGAACGACAGGACCAGTGCTCACTTGCCATTAACATTTATTTCAAACATCGCCTCGTACTTATACAGGCATCACTAGGAGCATGCGCACTAGAGTACACTACGTTGAAAGCACCAAACAGATGATGGACACAATCAACGTGACGTCTCCAAAAAATCAAACTCAGTGGCGTACAAAAGCACACGTGTATCGGGGACGCACTTGTCCCGTCTTTTTCTTATTATAAAATTTTTCCAAGGACTCTCTTGCTACTGTACTATCATTCCTGCCGAGAATTCAAATCTGTTAAAATAAAGGTCTGCATTTTTCCAAAAAATTGAAAGGCCTGCAATCTTCGCAATGCGCGGGTAAATGTGCGCACGTATTATTGTTAAGTGAAGAACTGTGCTCGCGTGACCGGTCATTCACACATCTGCCTGTCTAGCCGATATAGGCCTCCCCGCATGAAAGCTGTATCTCATATACTACCTCGACGTCACAGGGAACAAAGCGGTTGACATGCTTCATTTCGCACTGTTTTTGTTTGGGCTCGCCAGCAATGTGCGCATATATGGGGCCAAGGTATTGTGCAACAGAAAACATCACCAGCACTTTGTACCTTTTCTGCCACCTTTTCAAGTTTATGCGTAACCCTAGGTATAAAGGGTAGCAGGGTAGCAGAACAGCAGGCTTCTCCTTAGGTTGTTTTGGCGGTTTCGCACCTACTGGGCCTTCAACTTTTCGCAGCTGGGCTTCGGCAAGACCCACCAAGACATAGCTAGGGTAACCTGATTGATTGATTGTAGGGTTTAACGTGCCGACGTAACGCAGGCGATGAGGCGCGCTGTAGTGGAGGGCTCCGGATTACGTTTGACCACCTGGGATCTTTAACGTGCGCCGAAATCTCGTACTCACGTGCGTTTTCGCTTTTCGCCTCCAGCAGAAATGCGGCCGGCGCGGGGAATCGAACCCACGACCTCATACACAGGACTTGTTCAGTGCGGTCTCTAGAATCAGTGACGCTATGGCCCTTTTAACTGTCTTTGAATGGGAAGATGAAAGTAGAAACCCCTCCATTGGGGTTTGTGGTTCGCTGTCGGCGGCGAAGGAACCCTTTCCTGCGGGTGCTCGGCGGTCTGTGGTGGTCAAGGATATGACAAGGGGACGACGACGGCGCAATGCGAACACCAAAAAGGAGAAAACTGTATTTACGGTTCTTTACAAGGTTTGGTTACTTAAAGGGGTGATTGAGCACGACCATCTCAGCGATCGACCCTCAGAGTTACGCCCTAGGTATCATTCCTTAGTGATCGAGTCTGGGTTACGCCCTAGACGGCAAGGATTTACGTGCACTAAGCACGGAGGCTCGCCTGGTCTGTCGCCCCCGCTAAGACTGCTGCTCACTATCTTGAGCGGGAATATCATTCCTCGCGCCCACTGTATGCCGCGCAGAAGATTCAATTGGTCGGGCCGATCTCTCGAATCGACCATGTGTGGAGCCAATCGTTCCCCACTAAATTCCCGCCTTTCGTCTCCTCTACCACACGTAGCATCACATGAAAACACGTGGACGTCGGAGAAGCAAGTTTCTCACGGTAACAGTGGCTATCAGACGCCGCGGCACTCACAGAAGTCGTTGCCCGGGCTTACACACTATAAGCGTAACTCGATGGCCCCGAGGCGGGAAACTCCGAAACGGCGTCTTGTTGCCCTAATTGTGCGCGTCGTTTTTAAGCGTCTAAGGACAAGAACCGGGTTCTGCAACATGCTATTAGGCCGGTGGCCACAAAGGGAAGATGGGGTGGTGTTTACAACAGTCGGCGTCGTGGCCTAGTCAAAGGAAGCTCAACACGGTGGCCCACAAGGCACGCCACGGCGCGTCGTTTCAGTGATTGGCCGCGTCTAATCGAGGCGCCCCTAAAGGGAGCCGCGCTCCCCAAAAGAAACAACTAATATGGCGGCGGTCATTGAGACAAGTGGGGCGGCAGTGCGCCCAGACTCTCAGTCCGCGCATCTTATATCCTTATCTCCTCTCCATCGGAAATGACAAAACCCGGAAGAGGTCCTACAAAGAATATGGCAGAAGCTGTAAAAGTGCCATAGCGTCTCTGGTTCTAGAGTCTGCACTGGTGAAGTCCTCCTTGCATGCTGTTCAAGAGAGCTTTGGCTCTCAACTCAAAATACTTCTGTCGGTTGGTTACCCCAGCTATTTCTTGGTAGGTTTGCCGAACCCTTTCTGCGGAAAACCAAAGGCCAACTAGGTGCGAAGCCACCAGAACAACCTAAGGCGAAGCCTGTTGTTCTACTCTATGTAAATAGTGTTACGCACAACCTGAAAAACGTGGCAGAAAGGTACAAAGTGCCGATGGTGGTTTCTGCCCCACAAAAACGTGCCCGCCTGTGCGCGCAAATTTCTGGCAAACACAAACAAAAAACAGAGCGAATAGAAGCATGCCAAGCGCTTTGTGCACTGTGACGTCGGGGTAGTATATGAGATACCGCTTTCATGCGGGGAGGCTTATATCGGCCAGACAGGCAGATGTGCGAATGACCGGGCACGCGTGCACAGTTCTTCACTTAACAATAATACGCGCACGCATTCACCCGCGCATTCCGAAGATTGCAGACCTGTCACTTCTTTAGAAAAATGAAGACCTTTATTTGAGCAGATTGGAATTCTCGGCAGGAATGATAGTGCAGTAGCGAGCGAGCTCTTGGAAGCGTTTTATAACACGAAAAAGAGGGGACAAGTGCGTCAGCGATATACATGTACTTTTGTGTGCCACCGAGTTCGAATTTTTGGAAACGTCGTTTTGATTGTGTCCATCATTTATTGGGTGCTTTTTATGTAGTGTATTCCACTGCGCGCGCTCCTAGTGATACCTGTACAAATACGAGATAACCTTCACATTGACAAGCGAGAGTCCAGGAGACAAGAAGCTGCGTTTCCTTGACCTGGAATATACCTTCGGCTGTCACGTGTGCTTACAATATTCCCCGCGTTCACAAAAAGGACTCGTACCGTTGAGTTCGGCACACTCGAAGGTTGTAAAACGTGGGATAACCGCGGCAGCCATCCAAAACGCAGTGAGTAGGTCCTGCCGTCACATGAGGAGGAGGAGCTCGGACAGCCAGTTCACAGACTCAATATGGCAGGCTATCCCACGCCATTGCTGCGGAGCTCAGCGGACACCGTTTTGAAACGGTTGAATTCCAACGGGACTACGAAAAGGTCGCAAGAGAATGTCAGGGGCCGCTTAAACGTCATCCCCACGTACACGGCGTGTCACACCACCTGAAAAAGATAGGAGACAAGGCAGGAGTGCGCACAGTTTTTTCAGCGCCCAACAAACTGGATACCTTTTGCCCCATGGCGAAGATGGAAAGGATCCCAGGGCTGCTTGTATAAAAAAGCATGAAAAACAGTATGTTAAATACGTGGACTGTATAGTATACGAGATCCCACTTTCGTGCGGGCTGGTCTACGTGGGCCAGAGTGGCAGGTGCTATAACGACCGTCTTCATGAGCACGCAAATAACATGCCCGCAGGAACAGGTCGCAATCTTGCCTTACTCGGCAAGAATTGCAAAAATTGCTACCCCAAGCTCAACGAAACCCGCATTTTAAAACGGTACCGTGACGCCCGATCCCGCGAAATCTTTGAGGCTTCAGTCATAGCCACTAAGGGGTATGATTGCATGAATTCGCCTTCTGTGGCACTATTTGAACGGGAGATGGCTCATATGGCCGGATAAAAAGAAATTTGTGTGTGTTTTATCAGCTTTTACACCCGACGCCGCTTTTAAGCTCTTTGTTTATTTTGTTTTTACAGGCGTAGGAATATTTTGTTTCCTTCTATTCATTACCAACTCTAATAAACTTTCACCAGTTGCTCGTCAGCTCTCGTGTCTGTTTGCCCTCTCTCCGTCCGAGTTTTTTCGCGCTGTTTTTTAAAGCGTCATGGGTACCCAACTAGCCCAAAGTCAAGCTTTATTACGAGACGATGTTTCAAATAAATGTCAGTTGCAAGTAAGCACTCGTCCAGTCGTTCGTCCTTTTTCTAGGCGTCGAAGTCGCGCTCTAATTTTCAATCATAGTGCACCAACTCTCCCAACAGCTGGGTTTAATCAAGTACGCATGAGGACATTTCGTATCACGCTTGGTCAAAAGCAGTATTCGTGTTTCTAATAATGCGCCAGTCTTCATTGTTTTTCACTTGCCGTTTTTTTTGGTAATTCCGGTACTTTTTCCCACTTTCCCTTTGATGATTTTCCCGCGTATTGCGGCACTTTCTGCGTGAATTTTGATTGATTGATTGTAGTGGTTGACGTGCCGACGCAACGCAGGCGATGAGGCGCGCCGTAGTGGAGAGCTCCGGATTAATTTTGACCACCTGGGGATCTTTTTAAGTGCGCCGAAATCTCGTACACACGGGCGTTTTCGCTTTTCGCCTCCATCAGAAAAGCCGCCGCCGCGGCCGGAAATCGAACCCGCGATCTCGTGCTCAGTCTGCGTCAATTTTAAAGGCGTATTTTGCCCTTTATCTGACGATACATTCAAGCTGCCTGTGTGAACTTGCTTTACTGGAGATTATGCTGAACATGTTTCCTGTTCTAATAGCTGTATTTGTTGGCGACCTTCTAGAGAGCCCCAGGTTCTACCTGCACTTCACCAGCGTGGGAGGAAAAAAAACATGTGCCCCTGCCTCTAACGACGAAAATGGTTGACCGCATAGCTTTCTCAGATGGAGTGCTTGATTGTCATGTGAGTTTGAAGTTGGACTCGGTAACGTTTTTGACTTTGACTCGTTGAGCCTTGACTTTGACTCGTGCTCAATTTGGACTTCTGATCGGAGTGTCTTTGACTTCGACTATTCATCATTTCATTTCGCAAGAACAAAGCTTCGCGTTCAACCATCGTCATTGTTAGCCGGAAAGGTGCGTAACGTTTTTGTCTAATTTTGCACACCCATGCACACCTCTCCAACTCCACGCTGCCTTAGCGTTTTCGGATTAGCGCAATCAAATAAACGTCTCTTTGAAAATGCGAAGGACCGAATTTCAATTCCGTCCGCGTGAAGTTTTTTGTTTTTTTTTCTGGGGGCGCTTTTAAAATCACCGATGGTGAGGATGATAATGATTGCTATATTGGTTTACCATTTGTAGCGGGAAATGTTTCAGAGAAAGCCGGCTTTCCTGTAGAGCATTTTTAGCGCTCGTGGACGAGTGAACGAGACCTAAAAAGCTGCGCTTTATATTGTGGTGTTTACAGTACAATACACAATACAATACACAAAGTGTGGAACCTGTTGTAAACGATAACGCGGATAATGCGGGCTAATTTGTCAGAATTCGTGGCATTAAGTTTGCGCGCACTAAACAACGGCACAAACGAATGTGTATTTTCTCACGCACGGTGATAAATGTTTTGTCATCGAAGGTATAAATGTGGCGTGTCAAGAATAAGAAATCTGTAATTATACTCCGCTGTTCGTCGTGGCTTTTTCGTTATTTTTCTATGTAATACGGGGAAAGCTAGCGTTATGACTCTTCTAAGCGATCCGTTTTTGTGAGTAAAGTTAACATCATTTCGAGGGGAATGCACAACACTACACCTTGGTACGTAAATGAATTCTTTATTTTTACAGACGCACATTATTTCAACACGAAAGTGACAGGCATTGTCAAAGCCATAAAAAATACAGGAGTGGAATATTTTTATTTGAGCTACCCAAGGACAAACCCCGCCGTACCAGGACCAGGATTGCAGAGGATGGTGTCTCCTCGGGTTTTACTTGGCTGCCTTCAAACGAAGTGCGGCCTTCTAACCCCAATTAGTGAACGCAAGTAATAAGCGCACTTTTGAAGCCGTGGTGAGACGGCTCAACGTAGCCTTTTTTGCTGAGTACACCAGTGCGTGGTCTAGCAGGAGATTTATAAAGTACCCGAAAGATAGACAAACGCACGCGCACAAAACGGCAACTAGGAAGTTAACGGTCGTAACCCACGTGCGCGGAAACATATTGCAGAACATCCAGCGTGAAAGTTGGCTTTACTTCACCGCACAAACTTTTACGTCTGTGTCTTGAGACGCGCAGGAAAACTGATAATACATTGGAACAATCAAAACGAGGGCGCACATCAAACGATACCCTAAGTTTGTTCCGTGCCGCATAGGATTGGTGTACAGCCTGACTTCCGGTCAAATATAACCTGGCGAAAAAATAGTCCCACAAGCGAGCGGGCGGCGAAACCGGCGAAACACTTCGCTAGGGTATCTGTTGTTGCACGTCTGGGGTTGATATGTCGCTGTGTGCTTGGGAGCACTTTAATATCCGCAGCCGGGTTGATTTTTTTCTTGTAGGGGAAGGGCGGCATAAGTCCTGCTTGGCGCAGGGTTGATTTCTGTACTTTCATGCCACGTGTGTGTAGCAACAGACTACCAAGATAGAACAGCGCCCAGCTTGTTTTCATGTGAATAGACAAAAGACACCTTCACGGAAGACTCCTCTGTTTTTAATGTTTATGGGACCTACATTTGTGACACTCAGTAAACAACGGTGGTCGAATTGCTTTTTTTTTTCTGGATATACTCAAGCATATTGAATTGAGGATCGTGATCAGATTCGATATGTTCCTTGTACTGCTCTCAATATGAGTTTTTTTTTTTGGCTACACAGCCGAGTAGCCTCGTAACATATTAAAGGCCACAATAAAACAACGAAAGAAAACCAGTCACGCCTAGCGATATAAAAAGAGCCTGAGAAAGGCAACAACACAAGCGACCATAAGCGCGAAAGGTGCACGCGGTCACCCTGTCTGCAGCACCTTCAAAAATATCAAGTGAACAAGCAAGTGTGGGCACAAGCGGAATTCGATATTTCTACAGTAGAAGGGAAATACCGACCACATTGTCGCCGGGTGAATATTTGGCCATCAACCGATGTATAAGCACGCATTTAGGGAGAGACCAAGGAAACCAAAAATTACTTCCCTTCCAATCTATGGAAACGAATGACCAGCGAAGCTGCACGCCCTCCACGCAGGGCTCAAAACAAAACACGTTTGTTTGTAGTTGATGACTCAGCATACTTCCTCCCTAATAACGTGATGTAAATTGCAAAGACCCGAGCTTTATTCTGGCGGACAAACGTAGAGCTGTCTCTTTCGCTCTCGCAGCGTAGGCATCTTGCTGTTTGTGTAACACGTCAAAGCAATTCACTAATACCAATGAGGACACCGGGCCGGTCTTATTCGGCTGTTTTGACGGCCACGTTTAAACATCACGCCAACCGAACGGGTATGTGTAAAGTAATTGTATTAAATCTTGAGCTGCTCGCGCCCCTCTCCTCCCTCTAGTCACAAACCGTGCGAGCATAAACCGGCAACCGGTCATTAGCGGGTGTTTAGAAGCGAAAGACACTGTCGAACATATCGGTCTAAAGGCCCTTTAAGCTGAACAAATGATATTAGCCCGCGTTGACGTTCCAAGCAGGCCAGTTGCTGTTGATCCAGGAGGGATTCGCAGCTACTCGACTAGCTGTAACTTGAAGCGACAACGGTGGCGGCAGCGGCTGTCCGTTGTTTCCGTGCCCATTCACGCATCTGTTCGGGCTGACGCTACTTCAGTTTCCGCTTTTCTTTCATCGAGCGAACGACATGTCTCCGAAGGCCTCCACCTTTATTCTAGCGGTCACACACGTGGACGTCCTCTTCGCTGTCCAGTCATAGGCATCTTATAGTCTGTACAACACATCAACCCAGGCCGAAAATGCTCGATTGCGGCAGGGCGGATTGAGCCATGAGACTCTCCCGTTTAAATCTCTCACTGCCACAAAGTGTATTTCATCGGTAGCGGTAGTAAACCTTGCTGTGCGTGCATTTCCCCTACCTCCACCCCTAACCTGTGCCCGCCTATACCGGCAACCGTGGGGGTGCGCATACTTAGACGTGAAATACACCGGCGAAGGGAAAGAGAAACACTTTATTTGCGGCCAGACTCAGATCTATTATCAGGCTTCCGCCAGAAGAACTATGACCAGCTGTTCAACGAGGGCCGCCGACGCGACAATGCCGCTCGGAATCGCTTCCAAGCTAAGCAAAGTATTTGGTTTTGGGCGAGTTCTTACATTGCGGAATATTGAAGCACGGCAGAAGACAAGGGACAGAAATACAGTAGACGAAACACAGAGCACTAACTTCCAACTTTGTTAACAAAACAATCCCAAGCACCACATATACAGTGCGCTCATCAGCCAACAGGCCTCGTATGAAGCAACCAAGATGTAGTTAATTTACAACAACACAAATTAAACTGTGCAGAAGAAGTTTAACGTTGTCATAAAACTATAAAGCATTACAATACCAGTACACCGATAAAAATTTTAATGATAGAAATTTGCCAGTTGCACGCAAGGAGAAACAGAAAACTCATGTGCGAAAGACAGACGCTCCGTAGCAAAAAATTTCCGGGTTTCATCTTGCAAAATTTAACTCTGACACCGAGAGCTACCGACGGTTTAGAAACCAAACGATCCCCCACGTCAGCGATGGCTATCGCTTCCAAAATTTCACGTGTAATGAGGGTGGGTGCTTGGAAACAACAACACACTTCTCAAATAGGGGAGAAGAACAACCACACCATTGGCAGTGTAAACCAAGAAAATCCCCGTTATGAGTGCTAACATTGTAGCTATGCTACTTTAAGCGTTCGTTCAGGCACCTACCCGATTGCCCCACGTGAACTTCGCCGCAACGTAGCGGAATCTGGTACACGACACTCTCAGTTCAGTCAACAACTTTATTTCTGTGCTTTGCCTTGCATGATGGCTTCGCGGAGCTATTAGGCTTTGACAACCGGCTGAGCTTTCCTAGCTTCCGGGGAGCAGAAAAATTACTTTTATGTTGGCGGAAGAAGCTATGTTCTTGAGATTTTGAGACAAGCGATGCAGGTAGGGGATCACCGTCATCTTGCTTTTTTTTGTTGGCGGTTGCGTGTCAGCACGTTTTTTTCATGCGTGACTTGCTGAGTATGCACTCAGCCACCGATACCATACCATGTGTTGGGAACCCTGCTTCTGCCAGGCGGACCATCTGCTTTGCACAGCTTTGGCACCTATCGCGCTCGCATGACTTCTCCAAGGCATTGGTGAAATACAGGTTGACGATACCTCTTTTAACAAGTTTCGAATGGGCAGAGTGATAGGGAAGCAACTCCTTATTGGCTCCAGGTTCGTAGCTCTAGCAAATGTGATTGTCGTGAAAAGAAAAACAAGCCATCGCTGATTTGGGAGATACTTGCGTTTCTTAACCACCGGTAGCTCTCGGGGTCCAAGAGTTAGATTTTTTAAGGTAAAATCCGTGAATGTTTTGTTCCGGAGCGTCTGTCTTTCGCGAATGCGTTTTCGGCTTGCCCTTGCGTGCATCTGGCAACTTCCAATGTGCGAAGGTGTTATCGGGGTACTTGTATTGTGATTACGGTTGGGCGTCGGATAAAATTTTTAATCCGATTAAACGGCAGTCTCTATTCAATTAATAATTCAATTAAATGATTAGTTTGGTTTATGAAGAAAAAATATGGGAACAATATTTTATTAATAATCGTAAAAATATACTCCGAATAAACCATATCAATGTTGTCCTCAGCCTGCTCACAGCTTTTTCATGTGGTTGCAGGGAAATGAAAAGAAAAAGTTCACTGGGGATATTGTTGAGATCAGCAGGGAGCTCGGGGGAGGAAATGTAGTAGGGGAGTGAAAGGACAAAGCAGAGTGCCAAAGAGATAGAGAGAGACAGAAGATAGAATAAAATAGATAGGGCTAATTCAAGCTAGGCTATCACAGATTTTCAGATAAGCTGAGTAGATCATCATGGTGCCAATGCGGGCAGGACTCTTATCACCGCGTTCGTCATTCGTATTATGTCTGGAATCGGGTACTTTTAGCACGTGCCGTAATTGTACGGGGAATCGATTAATCGTGGGTTACTTACGTCATAGTTAGTAACGGTAAAAGGGTGGGAGTGCGTGCTCGCCAGTTTTTGCACCCTGTGTATTTGCATGTAAGGCAGCCATTTTCCCTCTATCTTGACTTTCAGCTTTCGGTTTTAACCACTATCACCTCTGAGCATACCTGCATGGTTTTTTGTTGTGAAGTAAGGCAGGTTGTTTGAACACGAATATGATCCTCAACACGCTTGCGCGTAATTTCAAGATGACACCCTTCTTTTATTTCGCTCACGTGACTTCTACCGTTTAACCAATCAAAAAAATTAATCGCGACTAAAGCTTTATGCGGTTAATTTGACGGTTAATCGACCAAGCGCCCACCCACGTTATGGACATGTTGCATTCAATACTAACGGGAAAGTGTTTGTTCGCGCTCGTTTGTATAGTTGTAAAATGTCCGGCATCATCCTAAACCATAAGAAAAGTAACATGAAAAAAAAACACGCCGATAAGCTTACTGTCAGTCTTCTACAAGGTACTTACCATGGTAATCACTAAGGATGTAGTCAATTTCACAACACAAATAAAACCGAGCGACCTGCTAACTACGCGACGTATTCAAAAACACATGGGCAAAGAACTTGGTCCATCGGAAGCAAAAAACTGTCGCTGCATCGAGGGTACGCTGGCCGCGTCTGCAACCCAGAGCCCCGACGCGACCAGCTCTATACGAAGTTCCCCCGCCTCGTGTCCCCAGCTCGTCACTCACGATGATGTCCAGGGCAGACCAGTCGATCATTCCCAGCCGAGACCACCCGACCATGCCGTGGCCCCAGCCCTTTCGTGTGGCGCGATTCCCAGTGCCGTCATCGGTTCACCGCGGCCTTGTGGGAGTCAATGTTAGGGGACCAGCCTTCACCAACCCCATCATCTTCATCCGTGGTGGCGGGGACTTCACTCTTTATACTCATTCGATCTCATCCTCTCCGGAGGTGTCGCCGTCCATTTTACCGGCTGCGGGGCGACGTCACCGACCTTTCTGCTGGCTATATTCGACGGATTCTACGCCATGGAAAAAGCGTTGCTGGGGTGAAATGGCGAAACTGGCGTAACAGCTCTTGGACCAGAAGCTGCCTGGAGCTGCTTCATCGAGAGGCCTCAATAACAAAGCCGAACGTCGCACGGGCATTCCCAACAGCACAGCACCTGTCTTCTGCGATGGCGCCCAACCAATCAGCAGCCGCGTGGGCCATTGCGCGCTGCACTGGAGTGCTACTATGAGAAAATCAAGCCGCCGATCACAGACCATCACCGCCAAACGATTCAACGGCACCGTCTTCGATTCATGCCACTGTGTTCTCGACCCGGACGGTCGCTTGTGCACGTGGTTAGTGTCACGGGACGGGTGGACAATGCCCCATGGCGCCATTTTGCGGCGTCGAAGACGACGAGGAAAAGGCGGGTGTGCAGATTGAGCGGACTCTGCCATGACCGCTTGTAAATAATGTAAATAGACCGCTTCATGCCATCATATCGTTCGGCTCATCTTTGTCCTGCACGAAGGTAAGAATATTGCTCCGTACAGGTGCAAACCGATGTTTTAAAAATAATGCATCCATTCTTCGTCGCCACAACAGTTTTCTATTGACGTGACCAGTGTGGCGACCGCTTAAGTTGTCTGGCAACCATTATACAGTAGAAGAACTCAGATCTACTGGCTGGTTGACCTATTTTTTAGGCAGTTTCCCTGCTCTAGTTCACGTTGTTTTGCCAAACTTTCTTTGGAATCCTACCGTTTTTGTCTCGCATGGCACAAAACCGTTCAAGCAAAAAAAAAAAAAACAAAAACATCCGCCCCGTGTATAATTCAAACTTGCGCCTGCCGGGCCAGCCCAACGTTACGGCCAGCCTGCATTGAAGCCAGATGTTTTACACACACTACACTATCGACGTAAGAAGTGCGTGCCGCAGAAAACTGCGGCATAAAAGCCGCATCGCATTTGTAACCAATCACTTCTGCAGTGTTTTCATAAATTATAATCAACCCAGAGCTTTAACCGCCAACTTACTGTTCGGCATTTCTGCCTTCAGCCAAAGGGGGGGATATCCAATCACTGCAACAATGTTACCAGTTTTTTTTATTCGAGGAAACCTGAAAGCACTGGAACTTCGTGATGGTGGAACTCGGCGACTCGGCACGACTCAGCATTCGGCGTCTCGGATTGTCACTAGTTATTTTTGTTATTGAGAAGTAAATGATGGGTTAGTTTAAGTTGAGACTACTCGAACGTCCTTCGATAAATGTGTTTATGTATTAAATACTCATTTTAAGTTTTTGGTCAATTATCTTGTCAGGTCAAAGGTGTAATGTTCACTCAACTCACATTACAGGCTACCTGAGACGGACATCGGCAGTTTAGACTGGTGCGAAACAACGTAGACAGTTTACGATTCCCCAGTTTACTTTAAATTTGGCTACTTCTGCCTGCTCCACTCGCCCGCCTTCTTGACTGAAAGTAAAACCATGTTGACCAGTCGTATCAGAGATTATACATCTCCCGTGCAGTTGTAGGGTGAGTTTCATCATGGTACCGATGTTGTAGCCATATCTGACCATTTGCGAGCCCGCTCTACGTCGATTGGTTGTGCAGAAAAGGGGGAACTGTGATTTACTCCTTATGAAGACGTCACTTCACGAGCGGAGGAGGAGAGCCTTGGTGAAACTGTACCTGTATTTGTTCCCTATTTGCCGATATCAGGCAACAAAACCAGTATGCATGGCTGTTTATCATGGTTTCCTCAGGTGTAAGCACCAAAACAACACATTTTTAAAAAGCTCTTCCTGACCCCTTAAATTGTTTAATTCCTTAGTCGATAAAGCATTGCTCGCAGTCGGACAAGTCCATGGGGCACTATAAAACACAAGTCCTTGGAATAAAACAAACTTGTATTTTCTCTTCGTGGCCCCTGTAAATTCAAATTTTTTAAGCAAATTGACCTAATGTAGGGAGGAATACTGTCAAGTACCCCAAACAAGTTGAAAATAATTTCATTGCATTAAAACACAAAATTATGCAGTAGCATTTTCACAGGATTGAGGCAATGCATATTCTAACAAATACGGTGAACAACACTTTTTCTCGCTGCACCAAAAGGTAAGAAAAGCTGCAGGTCTTGGATTGCTTTATAGTTTATTCACTTGCAAAAGCAAACACTAGAAAATATTGGAGCCAGAGGTTGAATAATCAACTGCAGCTTGGCAAATACCCTTTCAAACGCAGGTTTGGAATCAAATTTATTACTGCAAAATTAACAGTTTTTCAGGCAACCTTCTTTCAATTGCAGGTGTATGAGATATGCATTTCAGTGATTCTATTTTCCAACTTCTCGGGTGATCGTGTCTTATAAGCATACTGTGCCTACGATGGTGCATATTATGTCATCATGCCAAATACTTCAACTATGAGATTGTTTTTACAAAAAGCTCATCCCATTTGATTTGTCGACTTGCTGCAACCAGTTGCTGCATCCTGGCTGGCTGTAGAGCAAGATTTAAAAACAAGGTGTGTCTTAACGTCTGTTGCAAAAATATTCGGTCTAGCTTGAAGATACCTTACATACAGCACCCATGGTCGTGGTGTGCATGGTGCTAGAAGTGACGTCCAGGGATTCTGTTTGCCCCACCTACTCTCCAGCGGCTCTTTACTTCATGTTCTGTAAACAGTGTGCTACCTGTACTTGATTATAAAAAGGCTCCTCACTTGCAACATCAACCAGGGCCACAAAAGTGTGTTACGCTTGTTTTTTTATGCCTACTGCCTACCATGCGCACACAAAAGCTTGTAATCTTAGTAAGGCTACAAAAATAAGGCTAGACAGCTCAATGCCAACAGACTAATTAGCATTGAAATTAGCAGATAAGGCAGCCAGCACTCCAATTGCGACTCGAATTCTTCCCATACCTTGTTTTTGTTTTATTTTTCCTTTTTTGATCTTCCCTTCTTGCTTTTGTTTTTCTTTTATTGTTTTCTTCTTTCTCGCTCGTTTCATTTTTCACCTGACGTATCATGTCAGGCTCTTTCAGGGGCAAACCTCGTCAGTATTATTAAATCATTCTCTCTCTCTCACTCTCTCTCTCTCTCTCTTTCGCAGCCAGCACTGGTGTACAGCTACTGAGGTGGTTGAATGTTCCCAATGTGCGTAAAGCGGAATGTGCACAGTCCAAGTTAGCACCCAACACAGTATTTCTTGCGGGGTAAAACCTTTAAGAATCAGTGGCATGACTAGGGGGCAAATTGTAGTTTGATGCATTCATGAGAACTGCTAAAAATGTTCAGTAATATCGGCAAGATCATTTGATAAGGTAACATGCTTTCCAGTTCTGATAAACTGATTGCTTGAGTCTGTTGGTTGATTGCTGCAGAATGCTATAACCGCAAACACAACAAAAAGTAAACAACATGACCGGCTAGCTAAAGAACAGGGGTGATATGCCTTTTTGTAACCACTATGTCAAGCCCTTTTTTCCGATGAAAAATGTTCTTTATGGTATTCGAAATTCATATATCTTGGGTATAAATGGCTTGGCCAGATGGTTGTCAGAACAGAGGTGCCCATCACTAATTCTCAAGCATGGACTTGTGCTCTGCTTGTATCTTTTGTTTTATTGTGTGTTTTTTGACTGTAGCTTCCGAAACACTCAGTTTTGTGAACACCAACATGACAGACAGTGCCTTTTTAGAGAAGTCTCAAGGTGGCACTGGCATCACGTCTTTCAACAAAACCGATTGCAGACCTCTCATTTACGTGCAGATAACCCCATGCTTACCGTGTCCTCTTAAAATTATCTTGTAGTACAAATAAACAATATGGCTTACTATGAGAAAATGACGTATGTCAAAGAACAATAAATAAAACCCAGAACGCCTTGTCTTCAGTAAGTGTTTGTGCAAACCATCAAGAGTTAAACACTGAAATTTAGATTGTAATATTTAGCCTGACAAATAGATTATAAGCTTTGAAGAACTACAAATTTAAGAATGGCTACCAAAAGAGTCATCACATAAAAGAAATAAAATACCTGCCGTCAGCTTGATTCACTGGTCCGCAGCCTTTGCATCAACTCCATGATCTTCGAGTGCACGCTAGTGCGCATCTTTTCGCTGCCTGCTTCCTTGCTACCCGTGGCGGGTTGACGTTAAACAGCTACCTGGAAAAGAGGGCAGGCACGATTGATTTTCTTCATGCTGCTTATATTCTTGCTCCACTGGACTCAATAAATTGTATGCACCGGCCACTCAGCCACACGGTGGAGCCGATTCCGTTTGTGTTGTTGAAGAGGTGTACGTGCAGTGCCATGGATAAAGTGATTCGTTTCGCGCTATCTCGGTGTCCTTCCTGAGCGTCTGTTTTGTTATTCCTTGCATTTCTCCAAACGACTGTGGCTGGAGATACAAAAATTTTTCTACCAAAGCTTGCTTCAATATTGCATGTGGTGGTGGCAGGTGCGACGAGCCGCTCAAGTTGACATGCCACCAAGGCCTGTTGCGCTCTTCTTATGGAGTTGAGAGACGTTGACGAGCTCTGTCGACAGTATTCTGATGCATTGAACGTGTGACCATTCTTAACGCGTTCTTCCAACGAAGTTAGGCAATTATGCATACGATCTGAGTTGAAGTGCTTGCGAGATGTGTATGCAATATAATCAGGTGTGATGGTGGCGATTCGCTTATTTTGCCGACGAAGATTACGCGGATGGTTTCAAAGTGTTCTTGTGTCTCCTGAAGTGATGTACGCCAAGTGGAAATTAGAAACAGAACAAGCTCACAGAACAGGCCTGGTCATTAGGGAACAGTTGAAGCTGAATAAATAGTTGGAAGCCGATAATTACCAATGGCCTTGTACAGAACGTTCACTTCAAAACACTCAAAATAGCCCACGGAGTTGATCAGTGCTTGAATGGATGTGCATAATATGTAAAGTACACTGTGTGAACTAAAAAAATAGTGAAAGTTTCAAGCACTAATTAAGGTTTCAAGCATGTGACGTGGAGTGAGATGACAGTGTCAACATTGCATCGTCCTCATCTGCAATTACATGTGCTCCTTAGATTTGGTAATAATTCACCCCATCATAAATACCTTCTTTGTGAATTCGTTGCATGCGGCCGTACTGTCTTCGAGCGGTATCCTAACCACTGCTTTAAAAGAGTGGAAAACCTGGCGCATTCGCTTTTATCATGCGGCTTGTTTCATGCCCACGGTTGTTTGGAGCATGAAAAGCGCAGTCCGGCATACCTGAGCAAAAAAAATCCGGCTACTCGTTACGACAAGACATTTGTAAACCCACGAACCACACAAAAAAAGCGCCAACCACACAATTGTTTTTGCCCACACCACGCCGCATACCATGTTTTGCGTCATAGAATGCGCTGTCCGCGTGGCAGCGTTTGACTGTACAAATGGAGTCAGCGCCCTTGTGAATGTAGCGCCGCCATGCAGTTTAGGGGTCAGTGCATACACCCTATATGCTACTGGGTCCTCTTTTTTGTGTAAAATCTGAGTTGTTATGCCGTTAGCCAAGACTCTGATATCTGCCACACAGTAATCTCAAAATTACTTTTGCTCCCGTTTTAGGTGGGATATAAAGCGGACACATGAAAACTAATTGAAATACACCCACTGAATCTGAGCACCCCGTAATGTTTTGCTCAGGAGGACAACAGGGTTTCTTATCAAACAACTCGGTATATTTTGATGCTTTTTATTGAGTTCATAGTTTTCATAGAAAACCTATCGGAACTACAGAAACTCCTGCTATACTGCTGGACAGAATGGCGTGGCAGACAAAATAACTTAGAACCAAAATTTTTTAAAAATTTAAAAATATTACCTGCCCTACATGTCCGAGCTTTATCAGGAAAATTAAGGGCAAGATAACAAATGAACTGAGCACCTAAGTATGCGACAAACAAGAAAACAATGCTAGGGCTGCTGAAAAAGTAACTAACTTCTGGATAAATTCAAGTGTGGTATCAGCTGGCACAGTATATTCCACATTGAGTCCACAGCACACAAGTAGCAGTAGGGAAGTTGCCTGGCTGACGTTGGTCAGCTCCGTGTATGGTGCCTCCTGCCCGCAAAAAACAGCAGCCCCTCTGGAAGTGGCTGGCAGCAAGTAGTTGAAAATACTTGTGATAAACCTTGCGTTCCAGTGTTTGGGTAGCGGCATTTTATTAAACCTCAATCCCGGCATCAACGCTCGGCAATTCGCTATGAGGTGTGCTATAGTGCAGCACTTCGGAATAAAGTCCAACTGCACTAAAATAGTGACCTCTTGAAAACCTTTTTATTGATTCTGAATAAAAGACAGCAAGATACAAAATATGGCAGCTGACAAACGCGTATGCATGGCACAAACGACCATCAAAATCGGCGACTCTGACAGCGAAATTGAGAAGACTGCGGGCGTACAGCCAGGCTGAAGTGACGTTGCAGCCGGCAAAATAAGCCGGAGAAAATCTGGTTAACACCGATTCACGTTTGCAGCAGGTCCCGGGAAAGCGAACGCATCAGAGCTTGAGCGGTTCCTCTGGCTGACTGGAGGACCAATCACCTGGACGGCTGGAATGTCTCTTCCGCTTCATCGCTGTTCGCACGACTCGCTCGCAGGTGTCACTTTGTCTGCGACGGAGCTTATTTAAACATTTCCAACTGATTATCAAGGCATTTCACAGGGCTACTAGTGATGTCCCAGTTGGTTTGGTGATACGCTCTATACGTCCGAAATAAATTTTGCCGAAGAGAAATTTGATTTCAGTCAGTCCTTAGATTGGCCCACTGGAGTTTTTTTAACGTGCACGTAGCATGGACACAAGCTTTTTAATAATTTACCATCAGAAACAATTGTTACAGCTAAATATCAAACCTGTGAACTTGTGCACAGCAGCAGCATCCTATCGTCGCTGAGCTACTGGCAGGTGAAAGAAGTATTTTGAGTGGCTTGAAGCTAAATACGCACGCAGTCAGGCAAGTCTCTAAAACAATTTTTAGAAATGTAAAAAATGTATGGACTTTAGCGCATCAAAGCTACACCTGGCTGTTATCGAGGTGTTGTTGTGCAGCGCTTCGAAATTATATTTGATGACTCAGAGAGCTTTCACATGGTTCTTTTCTAACATAGTCATTGTTCGAACAGTTCATTTGATATTGTTTCGTCACGGTCAGCCAAAGCTGAAAGTCCCTAACGGTAGTTAAGAGATGCCAAGAGGGCAGAAGGAAAAATTACGCCCATCTTCCCGCGAGGGAACCTGGGTGTGATGCGACGCATAGGGGGGTTCAATTGGTGTTTCCGTTGGGTTGATTCTTTAAATCGGGTGCAACAGGTTGTGACGCGAAGTCGAACGAGAGCGAGCACTGACTGAACAGCCGCAGTGCGCTACCCGCTTTATATTCACAGAGCCTGAAGGAGAGGAGACAGCGGAGGAGAGTCGCGCATGCGCGCACTTGCGCGACGGGAGCGGAGCGAAGCGAGCGAAGCGCGCGCCCGCACGCAGCTGTTGTTTATGGTAATGAGACGGAGTGAGAGTGTTGCGCACAGCTGTAGGAGAGAAGAGCGGAGGAGAGTCGCTCAAGCGCAGGTGGCGTGCGAACGCCGCCGACGCCGACGCCGACACAGGAGGGACATGCCTCAGAGCAAGAGATGCGTCGCATCTAAAAAGAGGACACAAACAAAGTAAACACCATTTCGTGCCAACAAAACCTATTAACAGGAGGCCACTTATCTTGTTCTTGTTCTCACTATTTTTCTTTTGCAAATAGTAAATGAGCACCACTGGTCAGCCATTAGTGCATTTGTTGCTGGCTCTGTAGCTGGAGGGAAACAGTGCAAAATTCTCTGGGGAAAGGTCGACAGCTTTGCACTAGCTAACAATGGGCTCTCTTCGTGAACCAACGTAAACGGGAAGGGGCCCTGTGATAGCTCTGGGGCCGTTACTAGTTTTATTTCAATATCGTTGTTTAGGTCGTCAGAGTGCCCTGATATCTCCTTTGCTTCTTTGTGGCTCCTAGACTCGGGGGTCATAAACGAGCCAGATGACCTCAGCACGCTGACACAGCCTTGAGGCCACGTGTGAATTTTGTTTCTGCGACGCGTTGTAGAAAACAATACCGCCGCAAACCATGCAGTGAATTAGTTTATGTTTTCTTTTTAACGCCAGGCTGCACCGTGTTCTGATATGTGCGTCCCGAGGAAAGCGCGTTCTACACTTTCATTCTTATGTCGCAGGCGTGTTATCTCATTTGATTGGGAGAATGTTTTCCCCTAACGTCAGCAGCCTAGAATTGTCTTCTTTGAGTTGGAGAGTTCTCGATGTAATTCGATGGTTAGACAAACAAACACCCGCGCCAAAAGATAAATGCCCGCAGAGCCGACGCCGCGGCATTCCATTCTTCGAAACTCGCCTGTGCACGTCACATTGTTGACTGCTGCTTCGCCGCCTGTGTATTCATTGAGTTGTTAGGAGAGCACAAGTTCGCTCTAATGAACTTGTTTTCCCTCAAGACAACTCTGTCGTTTTTGGCTACGTGGCAATACATTTTGGAGATCTCCATCCCGACTGCAGGCTACGCATTTACTTTCTGCTAACATCTTATCTCAATTAGGCCAAATTCATTTGAGGTTTCCTCGCTGTTTTTGTCTAATTACGGAAACTCCTTTCGTTTTTGGAATACGAAAACTGTTTACGCTTTTTTAAGGATACAACCAACGTTTTCCGAAATACGGAAGCAGTTTACGTTTTTTACTTAGGCTTGGTCCGTAGAAATACGGATTTTTTACAGTGTACCGTGGATGGTTGTCGCGCTACGTGCCGTCATGTTGGAAACGCAAGCGGCCTCGCGTACGCGCTCTATTTTGTTAAATAGCGTCCGCTTGTCTTCCGTCCGCTAAACGCAGAAACGGCTTTGCGTACAGCGCATGGGCAGTGAACGACGATAAGAAATAGCGTTCGCTGACTGTTTTTGTACGGCTGCGTATGTTATTAGACAGTTTTAGCATGTCGTTATTATGTTTGCGTTACCGTTTACCGTGTTACCGGATGCCGGAGTTTCAGTTTATCGCTGAAAACGGTAGGACACGTTTTACCACACCGTTTGCGGTTTGCGTATTCCGGCAGCCGCGATGCAGGAAGCGACATCTGAGTAATTAGACAAAAAGCAAATCACGCATAATTTGGTTGCTCCTATCTGTTTGATTACGGTTAGGGACCTGGATTATTTCACTTTTTTGTTGAAGCGTTCACAATAACTGTAGTTGTTTTGAGAATACTGCAGCCATCACCTGTAGAGCATTAAAAAGAAATGAGTCGGTGGCGCCATCTACAGATTAGAGTTACAATCAAAGTAAAATAGAGTTTGCCTTCACGCTACATATTTAGGCAAAAAATGAGTAAAATATGTTGTAGTAGTTACTCAATAACCTATACTTCCTTGCCCGGCACAATCTTGGAGGCCTAAAAGCACTTTGCGAGCTCAGAAAATGACCTGAACAATTTGACGCGGGTAAGGCTTAACTCGACTTAGAACGGCCGTATTGTCTGCCCATCTGGGAAAAATGGTTGTTTGTCGTTCTCTTGAGCATCATTTAACGAATGGACGTAATAAACAGAATCAAGTAAGATTACTTTTACCGGCTCGACCAAGCATAAAGCACCCAGCGTAGTGCATTTGCTGTAATCAACACGCAAGGGCACTATTCGTTTGCTCAGGAAACTCGCTGGCGACGGTAAAGCCTGTGCCGGTAAGTTACCGTTCGCGGTAACTCTCGCGCCAGTGCAGTCGACTCCCGCAAACACTGCAAACGGTAGTGTAAACACGGTAACGCTTGGCTAAAACTGTCTATTATAAAACTCTCTATTGGTAAAATCAGTTTACAAAGGCGTGCCTGGGGGTGCATTGGAAGATTGCGCTGGTGATCGTCTACGGCGCACGGCTTCGTAAAGCGGCGACTGTAACTGTGGCGATACCAAGCCTTTTCTGAGGGTTGCCGTCGGTGGGACCTGTTCTCCGCGACAACGCTGCACGCGGAATCGCTTTCGTGTCGCTAGTCGTCGGTGTAAATCTCGAAACTGTTGTCTTTGGGACACCTCTGTTTGGCCTTCAAACACTCGTTTCCACAATTCTGACGTGCCGACGCCACCAGGGCCGTCGCGTGGAGCCCAGGCGCCGTCAGTTCGAGCGGGCTAGGCAGTTGTAAGAGGAGCCTTACCTTCGGCAGCTAAAAAAAGCTTGACGTGCAGCTAAGCGGAGCAACTGGCTGCGCTTATCTCGAACCTTGCCCTGTTTGTCTAGGTAGTCTTGCGCCTGGTCGGTGATGTACCGGCTTCCACAATGCTTTGGAAGCTCGATCAGAGTGTAACAGCTCCAGGTCTTATTGCTCACCCTTTTCAATCAACGATAACTTGGCTAATACTCACCGCTTTCAACCCCTTTTTGCGGCAGGACGTTCCTTGGATGGTACTCCTGCGATTGCGAACATAAAATCGCAACATATGAAACTCTGTTTAGGACACCTTTAATGCGTCATACCCAAAGAGCGCCCTCTCCTCCCGAAACGCTGAACCCAAACAACCGTGTGCCTCTTCAATCTCCACGTGTGGGCTAGCTTAGCCGGCAAGACAGCCGGTTCTCGCTCTTTTTCTCTATGCAGGTCCAGGTTCGATCCCTGGCGGTGCCAGTATGTTTAGCCGGGGGGTAGCCGTTAGTTGTACCCTGGGATGTTTCCTTGTGTAGCCAGTAGTAGCCTGGGAGTTTTTTGCTGACGGGGACGCGAAAATTTTCTCATCGGGTTAGAAGTGTACTGCTTCGCAGTAAAAAAATCCCGTCATCGCGGACCTGAAGCAAAATGGCCACCCGAGCAACTTCATAAGGCGAGTCAAATAACGTCTCCACTGATCGGCCGGCAACTATGAAATAAATGTTGTTTCGACGCCGCCGGTGAACACTCTTTACCGTCCGACGACCCACCCGTATTTTCCTGCATTATGTTAAAGGAATTTAAATTATCCCGCATTCTTCCGGAGGAACGAATTCTCGTCTCTTAAAAGCCGGTGTCTACGCTTGGATGGCTGATGCCCCTACCAAAAGAACGCCTGCTAAAGAAAAAAGCTCAAGGGGTCACTTACAAATTTACATGTGCACAATGACCCCCCAGTTACACCGGCGAGACTCGGAGTTCCCCAGAATCCTTCTGACAGCACAAAAAGGACGTACGAAAGTTTGACATTCATCGCAGTGCATTGGCCGAACACTGAGAAAGAAGCTGACCACTGGATTGAGTTCGACGACGCGCAGGTGACTGGACACCGAAATAAACAAACAAAAAACCAACAGAGAATAGAGAATGCTCCTGGAGTCTTGGCACATACGCGGGACGCGGGGGGGGGGGGGGGGGGGGGGCGGTGAATAAATCTCTTAGTGCCTTTCCGCCATTTGTGCACACGGCTTCTCAAGCGCAACGGCAAGAAACAATAAAGAGAAAAAATGAAGCCATCTTATATAACGGTGTTGTCGACAACAGTCACCTATGCTTCACTGAGCCCTTCACTGAGCCCGTGTCGCCTCAAAATAAAAATGGAAAGATGATTACCTATTCTGCTCTCTATGACGTTGAGGACCAGCGACGCTTGGTACACAAGACTTAAAGGGGACACTGAATTACGTGAACAGTATGAGTCAATTTCATGTCTCCTGGGGGTGGATGGTGGTAGTTCCTAAAAACGACACATTCATGCAGACAATTACTTTTTCTACGCTAGTGATCATGAAAATAATGGCTACTATTATTTTCCTACCATTAACCTAGTATTACGAATAACTACTCTATGATTTCCAAATCTCTTCAAGACGCATATTCAAGTGCCAAGACGTATAGGTGGTATTCATTTAA
This sequence comes from Haemaphysalis longicornis, assembly GCA_013339765.2. Classification (NCBI taxonomy): domain Eukaryota; kingdom Metazoa; phylum Arthropoda; class Arachnida; order Ixodida; family Ixodidae; genus Haemaphysalis; species Haemaphysalis longicornis. The sequence goes on along the minus strand of JABSTR010000701.1, from coordinate 20,199 downwards.
AAGTTTAGAGGGTGATTTCTTCGCATGGCAACACTGAATACGGCCATGTCCGTGGCCACTGTGCCAGCGCATGCGCTTTGCGCCCGCACCTCACAGAAAAAAAAACACTAGCTTCCATGGTCTGCTGCGTTTCAACCCGATTATCGGTTATAATCGCACTCACATGACGTGGTGGCGCCCTACCAGTCCTCGAGCACTTCGCATCACCGGAGGATGAAACCACGCCTGCGACCGGCGCGCGTATGTTCGAAGCTGCAGTTGGCTGCAGCCGCGGATGTCGACACAAGTGCAACCACCCCGTATCAACGACTTTGTCTGGTAAGTGCCCCCCAATACGTGGTTGAGCAAAAAACCGAATAATTTCTTTGCAGAAATATTTCACGCGTATTCTGTTTGGAAATGATGCCGTTCTTGCTGTCAAACGGACCATTGCGCTCACGTTGCACCCTTTGTGCGACGACCAACTCGCAATCGCTCGTAGGTGTGCATAGAGCCAGGGGTTGAATTTTAGATAAGGGTGCTGTACTTATGGGCGGAACCATGACTTTTCGCGTAACCAACGCTATCGCGGTACAACTGACTATCGAATCCCCTGCACACGCCTTGCACGAAAACACAAGTTCACGTCGCGGCATGGAAGTATGGAAGAGAAGAGGGATGCCTTATCTGCGGGCCGTGGCACAACGTCGCCTTAGCAACAGACGCTTGGCCATGCATATGGCGGCGCGCACACATGGTTGCCTGCTTGCTTTCTACGCCAATGAATCCCTCCTATAAAATCACGTTTCGACATTCCAGCGACTGTGGTGATGATACAAACACGGGCGTTCTTTTTCCAACACCTCGGCCTATACACACAGAACACCAATAAGCCGGAATGGGAGTAAATGGCTTGTGTCATTACTCAGTACCAATTCGAAGTTTTCAAAACTCCTTCCAATAGGAGTTTCGCCTTACTCCCATTATTTCGGCAGTTTTTTCAGTAGCATCTGGGAGTTTCATTTTACTGCCACTACAATGAGAGTTTCAAGGGGTACCATTGGGAGTGTATTATTTCCTCCAACTGGGAGTTTTCAGGGGGCGCATTGGGAGCAGGGTTGACCTGCATTCGAGGTTTTCTTTGTGTGTGTTTTTGTGCGCTTCATATATATGCGCTGCAGTGCAAGCTATTACTGCATTTGGGAGTTCTGAATAAGGGCACAGGCCGCATTTTTATTTTTCGTTGGGGATCACGTAATTTCTAGTCTTTTTCCGCTTCAAACGTTGAATGCCGAAACGTGAAAAGTTTGTTTTCTGCACAGTCAATTTATTGCATAAAAATTACATGGATACGATATACGTGTGAACACGTTAATAAGACAATAAAAACACTGAATCAACAAAACACCTACACCGAGAACACAAGGTATCTTGGTAAGAACTTTATCTACTACAACACTCCTCAACAAAAAAAAACTTTAAGCCATTTGCAAACAATGAGGTCAGCATGTCGTCGGTGCGCTGTTTGCTTGCACGTGCCTCCCAAACGCTGACGTTGCCGCACCCCCTGGCACGTTCTTCTGGAAGCCACAGCAGCACATTCATTAGAGGGATAGCAAAACGCTTTAAATCTGCGGTAACAAATACATAAGCATATTGGGCATCTGACCTGAAAAAAAAAAAAAAAAGAAACGGCACTGAAAAGACGCTGAACTTGTCACTCTTGTGTCCTACTTTCCGTAATGTCTGAATGTTTGTTTAAAGCTACGCAAAATTGCACTTCTGTCCGAGACACCTGCGCTCACTAGTTCGTCAAAACGAAGTGTTCTGCTGTTCAAAAAGGTGCGCGACCCTTGTGGCGACCAACTTCCCAAAATGCTTCCTTTCCCTCTTTTCCTTGCGTGTAGTGTTCTGGGAACGAGCTTCAGGTTTTACCCCCCGCACTGCCCCTCTCTCCCCTCACCGAAAGTTAAGGAAAAATTTCGGTCGGTGTGACGCCTGCGCGTGCCCCCCTTCAAAAAAAAGCAGTCGTCTGTCGACTCTACAGAATGCTCCCTCGAATGGCGTTTGCTGGTTATAGTTACACGCGCCTAGCGTACGGAGAGCTCCCACGGGGCCCCGACCTTCTCCCTTTCCAGTGAAAGCAATTAATCGCCGGCGGCACGCGGCAGTCACCCTCCTCGTAGCAGGCGCGGCTGGCACCACACCTACTTCTCAAGAAAAGCGGCCGCCCTGCGACGTTTGACCGGCCAACTTCACCCTCGCTTGCCTGGAAGCCACAGACACAGCCTAACAAAAACACCTAACAGCCGTCCAGAGTTCGGACAGTTTTCATTCTGCTTGCGAGTGTGAATGAGTGAGTGTTCTGCTCGAGACCCGCGCAAATACGCATTGCTTTCACACCGTTCGGCCTCCCCAATGACGTTCCGGGCATGGTGCCGTCTTTCACGCACAACGCTCACCTCCAGTGGCGGAGAATCGCCCGTGCAGTGGCGCGGGAAACACGTTGAGTTTATTTGACGCTAGAAGGGGCACAAGTCTCCCAAAATGTTGCGTACAATAAAAAACGTGAAAATCTTACCTTCAACCACCTCGCAGAAGCACAACCGCGTTGTTTTTAACGAGCCACTCTCAGCGATCACTGCATTTAGGCCTCGCGTCGGCTCGCTGGCGTATTCCGTCGGCTCGAAGGTCGGTGACACGGAGGCGACGTTGCAGTCCGTCGCATGTCAGTCCAGGCTGGTTCCACAATGTTCGCAACGGGCTTCGGTTGTTGGGAAGCACTTCACATCCGTTCGACCGGCTGCAAGTTCACACTGGCAATAAATTTTCGGGGACGCTGGAGCTCACTCGACACACGACACCAACTGGCAGCCATTTGTAAGGACGCGTAGAGGAGGAAGGGGTGAAGGAGGAGGAGAAGGAAATGGAGGTGGCGTGGGAGTTTTTAATACTCCCATTAGGACAAACGCAGTAATCACAGCCAGATACTGCGTTTTGTGAAGAGGTACAACCGTGGTAAATGCGCTTATTTACAACGGCTTGTGGCCCCCGGTGTAAACTGGCAGTTTTTCCACCATCATACTACCACATGTGGGAGCAGGCCGCCTGTCGTGAGGAGTTTAAAAGACGTATTCCAGCCAAGAAACTCCCATTCAGGCTAACTTGTGTTTTGTGTGTAGAACGTTTCTCGCTTTACAAAACGAACTTTAAAGGTGAGAGTCTTTTCTGAGCCACTTAATCGAGTAATTTTTCGTCTACGCACCTGTATATACGTTTGCCTATCCCTCCCTCGATTCATCCATCTGCAAAATGTAAAACAATTCCTACACAAGAATTTACAGAGCCAAAGCTTTTCCGAACCACTAAATTTAGAAATATACCACATACTTCAATAGTAGTTATGCAAAAAAAATATTACGCATACTTGACTTAAAACATCAAAATGCAACTGGGACTAGCAATGTTGTTTTATCAACTACTACGAGAGCATTTGCCAAGAATGTTTTCTTGGATCAAGAATCAAAGTTAGGGGTTAGAAGGCGATCAGACACCGCCCTAGTTCTACACATAAACGATCCCCCTAAGTTACTCAAAGGATTCGGTGGATAGCGTCCGGGAAACTGGAGTATTTTGGTTCCGGGGGAAGCATGGCTGGAAAGATGAAACAAAGTAATTGACGGAAGGGCACCAGCAGGAGTGGAGCCAGCGGCTGAATTTGACTCAACACGGGAAAACGTACCCGGCCCGGAACCTGGCAGGATTGACAGGTTGAGAGCTCTTTCTTGATTCCGTGTTTGGTAGTGCAGGGTCATTGTTAGTTTGTGGAGCGATTTGTGTGGTTAATTCCCATAACGATCGATTCTCTAGCCTATTAAATATGTGCCGGGACCCCAGCTCCTTACAACCTTCTCAGAAGGAGAAATGGCTTCTAGCCTCACGGAACAGAGTGTTATTTTATCGTGGGCTTTATATTTGCGGTAGCAATACGCTTTTAATACAACATTTCCACCCTAACATACATAACGAGCTCCTGCGAGCGTGGACCTTGTGGCAATGTTCCAAATCAAACCGTAACAAAAGGTTGCAGTTCATGGTGCGGAAACAGTGGAACCCAATAAAATGTCTTGAACAAAGCTCCTCCGCGATAATTGCAGTAGGATCGAAAGGGAGGGATGAGCATGAGAGGAGGACGAGGAAGAGAAAAGAGGCGTTACTATGGCTAAGGCGCAGAAGACTATCCTCTTTAGACGACATCTGCACGGAAGTAAGCAGGCACCGGGTAATTTTTTTCCAGACATAAAAATTTATGAAACTGTTGTAATATAAGCGTCACATAAAAATGGATTGGGCCCTTCATATCGTTATATTGCTCCATATGTAAGATAAAAATTTCTACCCGGCAGTTAATTGGTGTACAGTATTGAAGGCGACTTCGAAGAGGCTCAGCTGTCATACTCTAAATGCAGTGCAGAAGAGCTTTTCTCATAATATAGCCGTGTATTGCCGTGGCAAAAACTTTCCAAGCATTTGAAGGCATTGCTTAGCAGATGTTCTTGCGACATATTAGGGTGCTGGAGTAAGCACCTTTTTGCTGGGACTCGCCGCTGGGATTAGAGTCGTTAACAGAAGCGCAGATGCACATGTCATGTACATGAAAGGAGAAAATCACGCATGAGGGGTAAGGTTAGGACCACCGACGAATGAACCCATATAGAGGGCCAACCCTTCTAGACACTCGCCCATGCTGGTTTGCGTGCTGTTTCTGAGACATCGCAGCTGCCTTCCCTGCCATTACTATCCTATTTATTACTGTTAATACTATTTCTGAATACATCTCCCTCGTTGCCACGTAACAATATCCAAGTGTATCTAGGCCCACTTTAGATATCTAGACGTTGAACATTGATTTCTTTGCTGAATGACTAGTGTATCCTGTCAAGCTTGCGCATAAAGAATAGATTCACTTGTGGACCATTCGTGGTCGCAGCGGAGCTGGGTCTGCCCGACGCGGCCCACGTATTTTCGATGATTGCTCCGATGCTGGGTCAGTGCGAAGCGTGGGGCAGGATGGAGATTACGCCGCACCCGGCACCAAACATGTTACGTTGCTACAGGGCCAAGATGAGATGAACCATGTATCATGGTGAAGTGATTTTTTTCAAGAGTACGACATCTATGGACAAGCGGTCCGGGGAGTTCCAGTCGGGCTACCTGCTGCCCACCTATTTGTTGTCGTCGTCAGTTGTAATTTAGCCGTGGGTGCAACACTTCGTTTCCACATAAGTACAAGCTAAGCCCTTCCTCTATGCACCCAGCACCATCTACTGTTTCGCTTGGAACCCTGCGTGTGCCCTCCTAAGCAACTGCTCAGGAAACGCCGCTGTTCGTCATCAGTAGCGTTGGGGTAGCTTTTCTTCTTCTTCTTCTTCTTTCTTCTAGGTAGTTTTAGTGGTTGGCAGTTGCAAATACACAGTTTAATTAACGTTCCACATCACACGGGAAGTGCTGGTATTGTACAGCCAGACGCTTTAAGGCAGTGAACACGGGAGCGCATTTCGCTCAGTACATGCAGAGCGGTGTGGTGAGAGGTTGGCGCGCTCTCAAAGTTTTTTTTTTTGCGTTCAGCGGACCCACTCTATGAAACATTGTGTTTCATACTACTCGAGAGTTTTCTCCGGCTGCAAAAAAGCAACAATATTACCGTAGATGGTTCATGAAATTTGTTTTGTTATTATAAAATTTAACCTAAAAAATGTCAGTAGTTTTTCAGAAGCTTAATGGATGAACAGGAAAGAAATGCTACTTTTTTTGTTGATTTTTGCTTCGCGACAAAAAAGCAGCCATATGGCAAGCTAAGCCAAACAGGTGAGCAGGTGAGGAACGACGGTTGCGGCAATGGCGCCGCCCACGGCGGCGCGCGTCTGCAAGGGCAGATTTCCCTCTAGTATATATTTGTATGAAACTCTATGTTCTCAAAGCGCTTTATAGCACAGTTGCCTGCTGTAGAAGTAAAGTCGCTGCAAGTGGCCAGGGGTCCCGACGATGTAGACTGAAGTAACAAAATAAACAAGGCTGTGTCTCGAGTGGAATCATATGGTGCTATAAGCACTACAGAGTATCAACGTCCACCGGCGTTTCGCGAAAAATATCCCGCGTCTGCAACTACTTCCTTCTGAGCAAGATATCATATGGTAATGGAACTTAACCTAACATAATAGAACGAACATAAAGCAATCATTTAAAATAGTAAATACTAACACACTCTATAGAAAGAGTAATGAAACTAAACAATTAAAAAAGCATAACAAGGGCAAAAGCCGTTCTCGAACCACTGTCCATGGTATCAGGCTAGTGAGACGGAACCTCTACTCTAGAACAGCAGCCTTGTCTTAAAATTTTGGATATCGTTTAACTGCACTCTGGTCGTGGCTGCAGCGATCAACTACTCAGTTATCATACGGCACTGTGTACATTGCAAATACGTATAATGGACAAAATACACCGCCGCATGCGGCTGAATATCTCCTGCTCAAGGCACTTCCACTTCTAGCTTCAACACGCTACTTCCGCACTCTGCTAACTTTCCTACGCGCATCAGGACTTACAGCACCTGATGTTTGAACATGTGCGGTTTCTACCACGACGATGTGCGTTTTAGTGTCCCTGGGGAAGCTGATCTGCTTAACCCTTTGAGGGTCGAATTTTTTTGCCAAATGCGACCCGCAGGGTCGATTTTTTTTATTGATGATTTAAATTCTTCGCATGAATCTATTTTGAGAAAAAATTATTGTAATTTCTTTAGGGTGACCATAAAGTGACAAAAAAATCGTTTGTGTTGTTACATACATGTGGTTTATTCATAAGTAACACAAGAAAAATTCCAAATAAAAACGAGAGATTCACAAGCCGGCACCTTTCGACTGAATCAAAATCAGACAGATATGAGTTTCGCGGGCGCAAAAAGTGGGAAGCACCCGGAGGACGATACCAAAACCAGCCGCTGCGCCCGCGCCCGCCCGCGCGGCTAGATGCGGGAGCGATAGACGGCGCACCGCCCATAAAATACAAAAGAAAGGAGAAAAGAGCCTCATCAGTTTCGCAGGTGACCTTGGTCTGTGGCAGGAGCAAGAAGCAAGAGAAGCATGGGCGCCCGGTGGGCGATACCCAGCGCGCCCCCTCGTTATTAGCGGATGCTCAAGCAACAGCCGGCGCGCCGCTGAAGTAATTCATAACAAAATAAAAAGGAGAGCCATCGGCACAAGAAAAAAATTTGACGTATTTCCGAAGTGTGGTAGCACATGCCAAGCAAGAGAAGTTTGCGAAAATGGCGCGCTTTTTGAAGATACAAGCAATGCCATACATGTACGTCATTGACCATTTTGAAAGTGTTTGCTGATGCCGTACTTGTACGGCCGTGACCCTCAAAGGGTTAAGATTGCAATTGAGTGACATAGTGGGCCTATGGTGGCGCCCTTCACGAGCCTGCCGTGAGATGAAAGCGATGATGACTCCACCAAAATACAGGTATGTACCCTTGCCTCTAAGTACCTCTATACATGCAGGGGGGTCATTGGTATCATTATCTTTTTGCCTTTTTGATGTTCTCAGGTTTTTCTTCCTCCTTGCACACACTAATGACTCAGGCTGCGAGGCATTTCCTGCCCAAACATAAATTTTGTGGCCATTCGCCGTCTGCTATTTCGCAGCTATATTGATGTTCGGTCGGCCAGCCGTCATTGTTTATTTTTTTTTGTTTCTTGGTCCGTTTTACTTGTAGTCTTTGCCCATTGACACTAGGGGCATGACATTTTTTCGGGGGGCTGGACGGGGAGCATAAAGGGTGAGATTATTAAACCGAAAGGGGTACTTGACCAGGTTTGCGAAACCACGCTTCGGTGGGCTTGCACACAATGCGCACCCGGAGAACGTTCGCGCTAACACCTCCAAATAAGTTATACAGAGTTTTACGCATCCGATTCATAGGGGCGTGTGCAACAGAAAAAAATTCAAGTAAGCATCCAGCACAGTGTGTTTGATGGCATGGAACCGAAAAATAGCTTGGCGGGCTGTATCCGACAAAAAAGAGGAAGAAACACAAAGCGCTCGGTCAGTTCCCTTCGGCTTGCAAGGTCCGACAGCATGTGTAGGTCACTAACCCGCCTTTTCTGAAGACGTACCGTAGCAGGAATACCGGTTTAGGAATGTTCTGCTGTTCATTAACCTCTCTCGACATAAGAGCCCTTGATTGCGAGCACTGTGCGTTCTCAGGAAGGGTAGAGAGGAAATACTAGTTTTTGTGCAGATGGACTCTGTCGACGACGACACGGGCGAGAATACATCACCCTAGACTGCGGCACCAAAGGATTTCCTTAGGAACTCTTCGCTGTTCGGTTGCAGCCGTTGCTTTGAACTTCAAAAGTTCCGCGCGGTATACTGAGACAGAGTTGGTAAAAATCATTGAAGATACGGAACTTTACGTTGTGGGATGAGCTCATCGTTAGACTATTTATGATGAGCGAGTGTACTTCTATGGAGTGCGGTGTACTCCTTGGCGTATTCCTGCCGACTCCGACGTAACCCGCTAGAATTTTTCAGCCAATTCTATAAGTGGAAACAAAGTGCCCGAGCTCCGTATATGCTTCCCGTGCCGGGGTGGGAAAATGTCCACGATAGCCCGGCTGAATTCGATGCGTCTTACTATACAGGCCTGCTCACGCCGAGAACTCATAAACGTGCTTTAGAAAAGAGACTGAACTTAGGATGTATAGTAATGGCAACCAAAAATAATCTTTCTGCACTCTGTCTTTTTACACCATTTTGGCTCCTTGGACTTCACCAAGGAATACCGTTCTTACCCGATTCTAACGCGCACCTTTTTTTGCGCAAAAATAGGCCGAAAAATCGCATGCGCGTTAGAATCGGATATGAAACCGAAACTGCGAAAACAGCTGAAATTTCGTTCCAGCCATCGCCATCGCCATCTCAAGATGGCGCCAAAGCTTTTAGCAACAATTTTTCTGATCTAGGCGCCTAGGCGTTTCTTTCGGCGTTCACACAAACCGTCAAATTATTCCACTTGCGTGCTTCATAACAGCAATGGCAGCAGCGGCAACGAAGGTGCGCCACATCCGCGGCTTACGAGCGGCTCCCACGAGTTCACAACGAGCGGTTGGCTGAAGCGTATGCCTCTGGAGAAGCTCGCGGGATGGGCATGCGAGGCGTGGGCCACGATCCCATCGAACATGGTTGAACGTTCGTTCAGAAGTGTGGCATCGCGAACGCGCTTGACGGCACCAATGACGAGATGTTGTAGTCAGCGGAAGGCGGCAAGGAGCTCTCGGAGAGCGACGAGGAGTGAGATGAGTGAGATTACTTCGGGAAATAAATCGCCCGTTTCTGTCGCATTCGTTTTTCTTGCTCACAAAGGTTCTTTCGCATTACAAACGGAGGTGCAATTTTTTCGGTTTTTTGTCTGGAAAATCGGGTGCGCGTGAGAATTGGGGGCGCGTTAGAATCGGGTAATTACGGTACACATTTTACAAACACACAAATGTAGGCACATTTTTTGCAGCCCGAGTCTTGTCTTGGCGCTGTCTACACTTCGCTAGTGATTTCTTACAGCAAATAGGCGGACCTGTTTTACAAAAGAATAGAAATAAAACGAGGTTTACTGGATCTTGGGGAATGCCATACAATACTATACACCGAAAGAGGTCCCGAAGTGAACACTGTGGAGGGACCTCTTTGGGCCTGTAATGGGCCTGTTTGCCGATTTGTCTTGTCGGCGGTTTTGATCGAAAACCCGCACAGGAAACGCCAATCCGTAAATGCTACAGTCACTTCAGAGAAATAGAACAAAATCGGGGAATGAGAATAGGGAAAGGAAAACCGTAGATTTGGACAATTTTCTTCGATGAAGGACGTTTGTGTAAACGCACCCTGAGTAGCCGAAACATAGCTTGAGGAATCTAGACTTCATTCTGCCCAAAAACCAGGCAATTTTTACACATCACGCTGGTGTACTTTTACGGGCAGAAGTCGTCAGTCATAAATCCATCAAACGTATTTAAAGGGGTAATGCCGAAAAAATACAAGTTGGTTTTATTCGAAAAATTCATGTTTTATAGTACCCCCAGCGCTTGTCAGGTGGCAAGCAATTCGGTATTCACTGATAAATTATTCACTCTAGGTTAAAATTTTCATTCTCCCGCCAAATCGTGCGTTTTCGTGACGTCTGCCATAAAGTCTTGAGGGTGGGTATCCAAACGACTTCCAGTGTGTAATACGGTATGCAGCCTTCCTTACCGCCAGTCCTCCCAAATGGCGCTACCATAATCAGCTGCGGTGCGCTGTCCGCCATTGCTGCGTTTTTGACCGGATTTGTTCCTGGCGTGCTTTTGTTACGGTACAGAATAATCATTTCATGAAAAATGGGGTATGCTCGACATTCAGGTAAGACAACATCGCTTACGCCAATCGGCCAGTGTCACGTAAGACAACTGCACTTACTGCAGTGTCTGGGTGTAAGAAACTCTGAGACCCCTTTCTGTATAATAATTTTTTACACATTGTATATTTTATTACGAATAATAAGCTGAAACTGAAAGCGGCAGGCTGCTGAGCAGCGAAAAATTACATAGTGCACCCACTACCAACCGCAGTCCGCAGAGGTACGTTGATGTTTACATGTATTTTCCTAACTTTCACTGTTTACCCCATCATTCTCAAGGCTGTAAAATGAATATGCATTACATTTAAGTGCAATTAGATCCATAAGCAAGCTTATATGCCTTGTGTAATTGGCGTTTGCTTTTGCCGGATTTAGCCAATCGCACAGCTGGGCATATGATATCGTAAGTTCTGTTGCGGAAAATGAGCTAGTGGATCGCATGACCATTCCTGTTTTTCCTAAATATATAGCTTATTTCAGCGAAGTGTGTGGTAAAAGTGGTGTCACTATGATTTTAACGAGGCAATATTTCGAATAAACCACACCTGTGTGTTGTTGGCATGGCCCCTTTAATGAAAGTTACAAAAAGCGTAGAGTATTGACAGGAAAGCTAAAGCAGAGAAGCTCTGCAGGTACCCTACCATAATTTTTGACCAGCACGTCTTTTCACCGCATCACCTGCCGCTTAACAGATCTGCCATATATTCATCCGGGAGACACCGAAGAGGCAAACCTACATGCACAGATGACCTGCTTACTCTGGTCAAGAGAGAGAACAGGCGCAACGCGTCGTGTCATCTGCCAGCAATCACCGGACACGCTCTGTGGTACGAGGAGTCGCAAGATGAACAGCGGCACTTCTTGGGGCGAGGTTTGATGAAAGTGACATGCCTCGGCAGGGGCAGCTGTCGCCCGATAGACTACACTGCTAGGTGCATATATGGAGACGCCGCCGAAGCTGTATTTGCGCAAATGTATTATTTTCTGCTGCCCAATTGCCGTATTTGCAAGAAACACCGCCTCGCGACGCGCACAGTGAATCGCTCAAGCCGTCCGCGTCCTAAAACACTGGAAGGAGTGGACGATGACATTTTCTTTAAGGCATTATTTTCATCGCAGCCGCAAAACTCGTCTGCACGTGGGCCGCTCTTCACTCCCTAGGCACGCATTTGGCTGAATGACGTTATACATGACCTTAGGGTGGACGTTAAATAAGTATTTTGACGTTTGTTCGTACTGGGCTGATATCAAAGTATGTCGTATATTTCACGTTCGTGCGTAAGAGCAAAAGTGTTTGAGACTTAGCGGGAAAATCAGCGCCGTGTTCTGTGGCAGCTGAGTTAGACATTTTATTTTCAGTGAAGCCATCCTTGCGATGAGGCCGTTCGTCACGTGGTTGAAATGAACTCTTTATATAGAACTGACGGCCACCCACCATTTTCACCTTTTTTAAGTAAGCTTCGTCACACCGAATGCCAGCCCGCTTACCCTTTTGTACAAGGACTCCAAAAAAGTATTGAAGGAGCAGACCAAGCTAGAGTATTTGTAGCGCAAATTTGTTTATAGCACTGCTGGCTGCAACACCATTGTAGCCGCCCAAGATGGGATTTTTAAAGTTAGCGCTACTTTCTGCCGTCTGCCTCCCCGCAATATCGATGGCCTTAGTAGGAGAAAAGCGGAATGATGGTTCCACCTTCAACCTGACCATTCTTCACACCAACGACATTCATTCTCGGATCCTTGAGAGTGACAAGCGTGGTCGCCAATGTGACAATGAGACGCGAGAAGAACGCAAATGCTTCGGTGGCGTGGCCAGGATAAAGTCAAAGGTACGTGATCCATGGTCGGACCGGCTTAACTGAAGCCCTCTGCATAGACTGCTTATAATATATTTTTCAGAGCACTTGAATACAATGCATTCGTCAGTAGAATGTATTTTCTTACGACACTTCGCATCGAACTATCTGAACCAAATGAGTTCGTCATTTCCTCTAATTAGGACATGAAGGGAGAGTATACACGATAATAGTCACTTTACGTATGTTGCTAGTAATGGCTTGTAGGTATGGAGGCTACAGAACTTGATTGCACCATGCTTTGAAACATTTTGACCTCGCGCATTTTCCCATTTCAGTGCGAAATGTTGCTGGTTCTCCACAATACATTTTGATATATGAGCTTACCATTTTGCAGGAACACTTCTCCGTAATAGAGAGAAACTAAGCCATGTTTTCATACTGAATTCAAAACATACGGTCTGAACATATTAATTGCCGGAATTTTTCTTACGATTGCGAGACGGGCACTCAGCGCCTGCACCGCTGCGTCGTCATTTGTGTTTGCTGTTGGTGATTATGTTTGGACTAAAAACACAATGTAGCCTTCGACGTTTTGCCATTATTTCGGTCACAAATACAGTGTTCTAGTTCAAACAATGCTGTCATTAGGGCAACATTTGTTCTACCATAGCCTCCTTTATACTTTGTGTGCCCTGCAAGCGCTCCCTCGGAGGCCGTCACAGCTCCCCCTCGTACACCGGGGTATTACGCGGCATTCCTCCGAGCGGCAGCGCCAGCTACGCATGGCAGTCCTTCGCACAGCACGGCGTCCGCTCGTTGCTAGGATTGCAGGCTGAGGTGATTGTTTGAATATTATGGCCATTTTTGGCATTATTGGCTACTGTATGGAGTAAAAGAGAGCCTTTCCAATCAACGGCACCTCTACTGGTGCTACTGAAAGGCCCGATTTCTTCGCGCGACAGCCCCAAGAAGTGGCGACCGACGCATGCCGGACCGTCAGTTCTGCCCCGATGCGAGTTGCTTCAATCTTCATCTGGCACATTGTAGGCGTTGTTATTCCGAGATTGTTATGAGCAGTGCGCTTCGCAGCTATTGTGCTCGCGAGACCGGCTGCCTCCATCGCGACCGTCCGCCCTGCGGCCCGGAATTGAGCGTCGTGATATCCGTTCCGTACTCATGAAGCTCAGCAACAAAGTCAGGCGTCGTGAAATAGCCGTACTCGCTCGCCAACGCTCCCCGACAGCGTACGCGTCGACCGGTGTGCTGACGGAGTTGTGCTGGGAGAAAAGTAGTCAAGAGGTCAGGACGCAGGAGGTGTAGTTAAACAGACAAAAATTCAGAACGTGGAGGGGGGAGAAGATAATATGCAAGGACAGAAAACGGTGAGAGAGTTTGGACCGCGTGTCGGTGAGTGAGTACGGCAATTTCACGACGCCTGACTTTGTTGCCGAACTTCGAGTACAGCGCACAGAACAAGACGCCCGTCCTAGAGTTTACGTGGAGGCATAGAGTTCACATACGTGGACATTGAAGGAGAAATGCGTGCATATGGCCTTGCAGGGAATTAACAGTCTCGGGGCAAGGGTGGAGGGGGGGGGGAATCCCAGAACGCCTACGATGCGCCTGCCCAAACCTCTAGTTTTAAATGCCACAGAGGACATTTTGAGCTAAAATACCTCGTTTCGAAGCTTAGAACAATGCGTTTTTGTATCTAGAAGTTTCGCGTGCCAGATTGCCGATTCGTTACAGACGGTGTTTACATGTATGATGTTACAATGAATATCAAATACAACCAACCGACTTGCTTCCCCAATACTACTTCGTGAACCTGCTTTCTTTCCTTAAAGATTTTGTTTGTCAAAGTGGTTTCTTCGCTTGAATACGAACATCCGCACGCCTGATCCTGGCTGAAACTCGCGCTTAAAATTTTGCTGTGATTCCGAGTGCACCTCAACACTAGTTGCCCTTTTAACAGGCGTGTGCTGCTGAGGCGTGAAAAACGAGGAGACAAATTTTATTCCTAAAAAATTGCCGAGCGCATGCTATCAAAAAAAAACTGGGACACCGACTGACAAACTAAGCAAGCAAAAAAATAACCCCCAAGAACACAAGGCTACGCGCGAAAGTAATGTATGACAGTGTAGGATTTCACACGACGGCTTTGTTTGGAAGCCTACCCGTAGTTGAATGTCGGCAACTGGAAATTTGTACTAGCAATTTTTAAATAATGTGACAGACCACAGAAACAGACACCATCAAGCAGGCGTCCCTACGCAAGGGTGAGTCGGCAGCGATTAAAACGCTGAAGTCGGAAGGAGTAGGTGTTGCTTTATTCACCGGGCGTTCTTTTTGGTGCGCTTTAAAACCGATAAAAAGTGTCACAAGGCACCAGTTGTTGCTAATTGTATCAATCTACCAGTTAATTTTCCTAATTGGGCGTGAATTTTTTAGTTGGTAACCCATTTTACGAGGGGAGGCAAAGCGGCATATAATTTAGGAAGATGCGGGAGGCAGCAAATGAAGATACTTGTTCATATGGCCCCATAGCATATCAGGGAAACTTGGTAATCTACTGCCCTACAACGTCAAAGTTTTCTTCTCAGAAACACCGCACCGTATATCGTTAGTTCTTCGACTATACAGCACGTATTGAGCACCTATATTTAGCGAGTAAAGTTATTGTAACAACGGCCATATTTATTTCTAGCGATGAAAAGCAGCTTTTGCCCTTCACAAGTCAACCCACCGCGGAGGCATGTAGGGAGACATGCGTGTTCGCTTGCGTAAGGACATACTCCTACAAAGCACTTGCGCCAGTTTGGCTTTGTTTTGAAAGGAAATTGCCGTCTGGATTCGCCTTGCATAAGCGTGTGCCGTCCGTTGCATTCAATAGTAAAACCTGCTTTTCTGATAACAAAACATATGTAACTACAATGAAGATGATTTATTATTTCTCGGACATTGTAAAAGTTCCGCGTAAAATTCAAAGCGCATACATGAAAAGGCAAATACGTTGCAGAACACTATTTTGCGAAGTTTCAAGAATAGAAAATTTGGAAGGAGCTGTATCCTTCTCGTGATCAGGGTCAAGCATCTGACATCCAGATATCAATTCACACAAACAGTCAGCAGCACGGAAAATAAATAGATAACCTCAGAAGGAATTTTAAAACAAGGAGGGAACTTTTAAAACAATTTTTAGCTGGGACAAAATTATGTATCTTCTTGGCTGCAACCGAAATGTTGTCGGATGCTAAGTCTTGGTATTTAGTTTGGAATGAAGCCAAAGTTTCTGACGTCAGTGCCAAAGATGCGGGCGCGTGTAAGAGGCCAAGTTGTGTTTATGCCTCTTGAAAATTTGCTATCAGAATTTTTCTCACAGTATTCGAGCGTGCTACTTTGTAGCGCCCACTTGCATTAGGTTGCAGCTACTCGCGAGTGCTAGGATGTGGGCGTATATCGATGCTTCGAGAAAACAAAACTTAACTGAGCTGTTGTTATGAGCTGTTGAGCTCATAACAACGCTGAGCTGTTGTTATGATCTAGTTTAAAGGCCTTAAGCGTGCAAATGTTAGGCCTTTGCTGATGCCGATACCACGTACACAGGTATGAAGTACAGGTTGTGTAAATACTAGGTGCGGCTCCGATAAATGCCATCTGTCGACAAAACAGGAGCTCACTAAGATTATGGGTGGCCGTCAGTAGAATATAGGGGGCATCTGGTGGAGCAAATGAGTTTTCAAAACCCGCATTACATCAAACCAAAAAATAGCAGTCCGATTGATAGGAGGCAGTTTGCGTTTTGACATCCGCTTTGTTTTGTCGCAATACATGAACGCATGCTCGAAGTATACGAGACATAATTCGTCGACTCAGGAGAGGAAACAAATTTCACAACCAAACTACACTTTACCTGTTTTCAAAACAAAACTTTTAAAGAACGTTAACGTGCCGCTTCATAAACAGGTACTGAAGCAGATATGTGGCGCTTTGCCGGCATAAGAGGAGGAGGAATAAACGTGTATCTGAAGCTGTCAGCCCTGGGGAAGAGTCCTCTTACCCCTTGAGTCCGTCCGGCTTCTTGGGCTCGCTGCACCAGCCAAAGCTGGTAGTCAGGGTACGAGCTGGACAGTGCTCTCTCCCAGTGCTCAGGGGAGGGGAAAGGCAGGGGGGGTAGGTGGGGGTTCTTATCACAGCCCCAAATGATATGGTAGAGGGTGCCCGGAGCCTCGCAGAAGCGGCATTGCGAGGAGTACAGGGTGGGGGCCAGAATGTGGGCTCTAGTGGGGTGGGGAAATGTGTTTGTCTGAATGCCTCGGAGGTGGCGCTCTTGTTCTTTGGTGAGGCTTTTGTGCGCAGGAGGATATAGCATAAGAAGTGGGCGCGAAACGCATGGCTAGTGGGATCATTATGAACTTACTTGAGGCTGCGTAACTATCAAGGAACTTATCGCCCCTACAAGCTTACCATGGCTTCATTTAGAACATTTCTTCGGGCACTTTCTTAGAGACCTGATTACCTGGCTTACGCGGTCACTCGTTTAAAAGGAGAAAGCTGAACGTTCCTTCAACGGCCGCCACCAAATATCAAATCAAAAAGTCGAGATTTGTACGGAAGCCCTCTTGGCGAGATGAGGTTCGTTGCAATAAAACGAGAGACCCCGCCGAAAAAAAGCGGTTAAAATTTAAAAATATATTTTATTCGTTTTGTTTTAGTTTCCAGGGTTTATTCTGGTCGGTGTCGGTCGTTTTATAGCTGCAAACTAAGAAGAAGTGCCGGTCACTTGTTACGTTTACGGAGAACGTGATATAATGAAGTGGGTGTTCGCCAGTTTTTGGTAGCTAGCCGGACTCCATGGCTCATTGTAATTGGTGTATGAGCCGTTGGCGTCTTGCAGCACCTGTTATAGCCACTGGTCAATCTCTCTGAGGGGACATAGGCTGATGCTAGGTGAGATTGTAGATGCCGCAGCCACGTACGTTTTGGGATATCAGCTGTGAACTTTTGGCAGTAGCTGTTATCATACTGGGCCAATTCTTTTGAACAGGTAGATGAGTACGGAGGGTATGTTGATGTGCCCAGCGAATGCCAATTGGTGGCTCGGACGTGGGGTTGTGACCAGCGATTTCGTCCTCCCTAGCAAAGCAAACAGAGTGGGTATGTCGTAAGGGTATATTGAAACTGAACCTTAGTTAAGCTTAGCATTTTACTTGATGGCTCGTCAAGCAACAATATACGCGTTGTGCGTCATGTGCATGTGCCGGTTGATGACATCAGAAACCCATCTCAACGCTAGACCGAACATCACTTCGTGCACACCCGCTGGGGACGCCCGCGTTCGTGGTCGCAATTGAACGGTTCAAAACCAGTTCATTTGCCCTTTCTGTACGTTAGTAATATTTACAGAAAAAAATCTGCATTAGACAATTCGACGCGCCGCCTTCAGTAACGACGTTATGCCTGCACGTACTCTTGTTCGACACCAATGAGCCCATCTCGGGTCACAGAAAAGGGTCCGATTCATACCAACGTTTGCGGCCACGCGATGCATCGCATCCGATGGAGGCAGCATATTCGCACGTCGGTAGCAAAGAAGGCGAGAATTCCGGATGCTTATGGTAACATCTTATTCAATCGACGTCGACTCTGGTGCCATTGTCGTCACACAGACCACAGACAATGCCGCTAACACCCATGGGGCATATTCGCATAACTAGCCTTGTCAACCCGTTGCCTAAAGCGCCCATCAAGAAAAAAAGAGAATGCCGGCCACTGTTATCTGTCAGGGAGTGTATAGCTTTGAAATGGCGGCACGGAACTGCCAACAGATAGTCACACAGATGGGAATCAGAAATTCCTAATCGCAGCTCCGAAACAATTCTGCAGACAAGAGCGCCATGCAAAGACCGAAGAAACATCTTCTATGCTGTCCCCAGACGTTCTTTCCCTGACAACCAACCTACAAAGGCATGTTCCAAATCACGGGCCTTTATGTATTAACTCGATAACTACAACCCCACAAGAGAGTTTATTTTTCTCATTTAAACTGCATCATTTGGAATTTCTATGACACCGCTGGACACTGCGCAGTCAATACCTCATTTCCGAGTGGGCATCAATGCTAACAGTGGCAACCGACATTCCTAGATTGTAACATTCAGCTGTTGATCTTTTCGGGGCAACCGCCTCGAAGGCATGTGAACGGACGTATGTATGCACTTTCGAAGAAACCTACTCATTTGCAGTGCCTGAGCTACTTTTTCTTTTGAACCCCAAGTGTGGAGCAGGTTCACCTGGCATACACCCATTTCTTCTGTTATCTTTAATAGCAAATTCCGCTTTCTGACGAGTTAAAATATGAGAAAAACGACAGAGATTGATATTCGCGAACATTTTAACATTTTGAAAACATTCTACGTAAAGACCAGCACTCGTACGTCAAAAGCAAAATGAGATGTACCGCAGTGGTTCAGCAAAATTTCAAAAATTCGGCAAGCTGTCCGTCAATTCTCACTACTCAGTGCTCGTGAGAGACGTTCCGTATTTGCTAAGAAAATGTCAACGCACATGAGTGGTCAAGAACCCGCGGGAAACAATCTAGAGTGATTGGCATGTACAGTTTTCATCACTGAGCGGCGCAAAACCTATGTGCAGGGATAACTTACGAACACGCGGAAAATTGGTCTTTATTTCG
Organism: Haemaphysalis longicornis; assembly: GCA_013339765.2. NCBI lineage: Eukaryota > Metazoa > Arthropoda > Arachnida > Ixodida > Ixodidae > Haemaphysalis > Haemaphysalis longicornis. The sequence continues at coordinate 1,274 of JABSTR010000701.1, read as the reverse complement.
GAATTTACTGGAGGTTACTGACGTCAGCGAAAAGATGCTATGGCATCTCTTCAAAAACACGTTTCTCTTTTTGTGGCTTTAAAAACTGCACGTTAAAATTTCGGGCAATGCATAGAGACAAGTTCCCATAGTTTGCAACACATACAACTGTCTGTCCCCTTGATGGTTTCGCACAGTGATGATATTGGTGTGGTAAAATCCGTCAGCGCTTCGGAAGAATCTCAATAACTTTGGAAAAGATTTTGACTAAATTGTCATGGTTTATTTAAGTTAACCCTTATTAGGAAAATTTTCGGGATGCTTTTTGTTATCTATGTAACGTAGGTTACTAAAAAGTACACGCCTAATACCACTACGCAGTATATTATTGTCATCTTTGAAAATTTCGGTAGATAAAAATGTATTGTAGTGTCATGCATAAAATTCTGAGGCACATGCCAGAGAGCAGCAAGTACACATCTTATACCAACCGAACAGGGCCGACATCGTGACACTAAGCTAGATTTTTTTCTTCTGCTCATAATGGTATCATGTGAAAACGTACGTGTAAGGGCTATATAGCATACTTTCATGGCTGAATGGTGGTTTAAATCTTCATGAAAACGTCAAACCTGAATTGTGTAACGACAAAGATGGTTGAAACACGAATCTTTCTTGCGCCGCAAACCAAATCGATAAAAATTCAGTTTTGTAACGTGTTTGTTCGCTGTAATCTGAATTTCTACTTTAATGATGACGATGCCCTTATACTGTTTGGGACGTAACAACTTGGAGAGATCCATCGGGAATAAAATGTTGACTCTGCGCCAGCGCTTGATGTGCATTTGTGGAAACCATTGTGCAAGTTTGCTTTATTCACCGTTCTGAAACAAGATTTTTGCATCCACGTGGGCGTGTTGCCAATTAGTTTTGTAAAAGGCCTTCTGATAAGATGACCTTCTTGTAAGACGAACAAATTATCATGGTCCCTTCGAGTTCGTTTTAATGGAAGTTCACTGTATAAAAGTGAGCCACGTGCTGTTGCTGTGGACTTTCGTTTACCCCTTCTGTTGGTACTGCAATGTACGTATCTAATTGAGTGGGTCCATTCGAATTCAATATATATATATACATAAATATATAATATTTGGAAACAGCCGAATACCACTGGCAATGACGACTGCAACCTTGATATGTGTCCTTACCGAGTCCCGAGTCCCGTATCTTTCTGTTCGTCTATATATATATATATAGGGAGTAGTAGAACTTCGAAAGTCTGGTGAGAAACAAAACAA
>JABSTR010000700.1:0-72521 GCA_013339765.2 Haemaphysalis longicornis | reverse complement strand
GCCGGCAGTTCTCGAATTGGCGGTTACGGGGCGGCGTTAATGTTCACTGGGTTAACCACGATTGCCATGATTTTGCGCTCTGTAGGACTCTTTTGAAGTACTTGCTGACCTATGTTTCGTGTGTTCAGTAGCGAAGTTGTTGCTGCAAAAGGGAGCTCGCGAAAAATGCCACCGCATCCAATTTTCCATCCCCCTTGAGAGCATACAACGTTAGCGTCTCTCCCAACATTTCCGTAAGCACTGATGCATCTTCGCTTGTTGACATAGCCTGTGGGAATGTTCAGGCACCAAAAGCGAACTGTCCAAACAAGTATCTTGCCTAGTGAAGCTGACATTACGACGTCCTGATAAAAATAACTTACGTCGATGTGCCCTTCAAGCAGTGCAGCTAAATTGGCGTGCACTTCTCCGCCTCTGCATAGTGGTGATGCCAAATTTGAGAAGCTCTCAGTGGACACGTGGCAATGTCACGAACGCAAATGCTTCTTTCAAGAAATAGGCCGAAGGCCCTTTTCTCATCATTCCACGTCCCTTCTAGCGACTCAACCGACCCCACCTATAGATTGCTTTTCAGAAGAAAATGCTCCCATTAGAGTTTAGAGTCCAAACCCCGCAGCTGTCCTTCGAGAGAGGCGTTTCCCACAGAATTGTTTGAAGGTGCTATCTTGTGCATTGATTCTTCTCAGAATGGAGGTGGGCGTGGCGCGAATACTAAACAGCCAGCAAAACATTTGGTGTTTACGAGCCGGTGGCCCCGTTTCTTTTATTGAAACGCAAGCAGTCCTCCGTTTATCATAACGTCAGTCTCCCTCGCCAGCAACGATTTTACTCTGATTTCAGACAGGGACAGCAGATATCACATGACTATGATCATGAATTTCTTTGCGCTGCTTCATGAGCTTGGTCGCATGAAATATTTCTCTAATATTATTTTACAATTGTTCGACATAAAGCTTCCTTCGCTTCTTCCAGTGAACGCACGAGTAGAAGCAGAATAGAATGAACAGCTTTTCAAAGTTTATGTTTACCTTTCATATCAAACTTTTGTGGTGGTGAAATGGGATTGGAAGATTTTTTTGCAGTGACACTGTGTCCGAAACTGCATTCACGCAAACTTTTCTCTACATGACGTCCTGTTCGCATTTGCCCACATAGTAACCGATGCGGGCAATAAATTGTAACTACGAGTTTTTCAAAATGTTACGCAGCGTCCTAAACTTTCAGGACCAATCTTGCTTGACTCTTTTTGCTTAACGCTTTGAACATTGTTACGCAGATAACATTTTCGGTAATTCGGAATCTCGCCATCATGAAGAAGCGTGACTATGACATGAAACGGTGACTTCACATTTCAAACGTCCGAAACTTCGTGAAGGCGGCAGTATAGTTTGTTACTCCAGATACCGCCAAGTAAAGATGCGTCGCTCAGGAGCGAGCCGGTTCCTTTGAGCCGCTGTTTTTGAAGAGCAAGCGAGCCGTGGCTCAGTAGAAGTGAGTGGCCGCTCTGTCGGAGAGAGTGAGCCACTTCTCGCCCGCTCAGCGATCCGTGTCGAATTGAGCGGGCCACAGCAGAGTCACTGATCCAACTGAGCCGCTGAACCACCTGAGCCGTAGAGCCCGACCGCCGAACGGGGTGTCCCTATTCGCACGTCACGTGGGAACAATTGTTATGTTTAGTTCGCACGCCGCGTTGGAACAATTTTTATTTTTAATCTGAGATGGCCGCCATGTAAATTGTGTTGTTGTAAACCTTTATTTGAAAGGAAGACCATGCGGCCAAATACGGGAAGAGGGGAAAGAGGCAGGGAGGAGTAATAGTGTAAAATACATCGTCCGCATCTCATGGTTCATGTCCTGCGGCACGTAACAATATGTCCAACGTATCCTCAACAAATGTCGTGGGTACATCCAAAGTATCCTTTAAAAAAATTCACACATCTCCACGAAGTGTATCATGACGAGTGGGCGAAGCACTGGGGATCGTTTTTTACCGTAAATCACCCGAGACATTGCCCACTCGCGCATGTAAATGACTGACAACGCGAGCTTGTTGTCGGTGTTGCCGTTGAGCCGCTGCTGCCCGAGCACTCAACTCCAGATCCGCTTGGCGTTTTTGTCGTTTTGCCGCCGCTTCCCGAGCCCTCGCCTCCACGGTAGCTCCACGCTGCTCCAATTCGCTTTTCTTGCTCAATCCTGATCCAAAAGGCACAATTGCGCTGAAACTGCTAAAAAGAGGCGGCGCAAGATGTGAGGGAACTTTGAGGTGATGTTGAGTGCCAGTCGCATTGAGTATGGAACAGCAGGCACTTGCTCATTTAGCTGTCATTCACGACGTTGTGTGCACCAGTGAACTCCCTAAAGGATATTCGAAGCTTTCAGTTATTTGTCACAATTTCGGAATCCCAATGGTGGTGCAGTTTCACGGTAGTTGGGAGTCCTTGGGGTGCAGGTTATGGGCAAACTTTGGCTCGAAGTGCAACTTCACGGTACTGCGTGCTGCGCCATGATGCATGCATGAGCACCAGCTGTCAATTGCAATCTTTCTGCTTAGACTAAGGTAGTTCTTATTGCTCAGTCGGACCCTCGCCATTTTATCTTATCAAGAGTGTGCTTGCAATTCCGTAGGTTAGATGCTACCATGCCCTGTCCACCAGGATGAGATATCTTATCAAGAGTGTGCTTGCAATTCCGTAGGTTAGATGCTACCATGCCCTGTGCACCTGGATTAGATAACAGGTGATGCCCTGGCACAAGCTAGAGGGGAGATTAGGTTCAACTAGCCACTCTCTGCAAGTAATCAGCTCCGTAGGTGTCTTGCCTAATACCGCCTGTTTCTTTTCTTCTCGTGAGGACGAATTCACCGGACAACCCACCAAATCATCTGCCAGCGTCCACCAGACAGATCTATCATGATCACATGGGCACCCGCCCACTCTGCCGTCCCGGGCAACGAAACCGCCCACCTGTTGGCCCGAGAGTTATCCCGCCGGGCCCCGGGAAGCGAGCAGGAGAGGCCAACCCCGCTGATCACGTATCACGAAATAACACAGCACTACAAGTTGGGACGTATCACCTACCCAGCACCGCATAAACCTAACGAAAGAGGAGGAACGGCAGCTCCGTGCACTCCAGACGAATACTTTCCCCCATCCCACTAAATGCCATATCTTGCACCCCACCGTATATTCCCCGCTATGCCGCTTCTGCGGAGCCCACGGGACGCTCTTTCATATGGTAGGGGGCTGCGCGCACGCCCCACTACATTCGCGAAATCCCTCCATTCCTTCTCGCGAGCTTTGGGAGAGAGCTCTGACCAGCTCCGACCTCAATGACCAGCGCCTGCTGGTGTTGAGGGCTGTTGAGGCGGGGAAAGCTCAAGGGGTCTTGGACTGAGGACTCCTCCTCATTCCTTTTCGCAATAAACACGTTTACTCTCTCTCTCTCTCTCTTGCAGGGGGGTGAGTAGGGGGAGGCACATCCTCTCCCCTATTCTTCCTCCAGGCAGCCCCCCGCTGTTTACGGTCGAAAAAACAAGTTGCTGAACACTGGTATGTTCGTTATGTCGATAAACACGACGCACTTGCACAGTATTTTTGCTTAGTTAGAAGCATGTGTATTACTTGGTCAGTGATGGGAGTGCATTTTAGGGCGCGGCCCTTTGGCGGAAGTCTCTGCGCTGAGCCGGTTGTCGGCGTAACCGAGGGAACGATGGCCTGAACCGACGAGTGAAAGAAAAAGCAAACGATGAAAGAGAGCAAAAGAGAGAGAGTCGTGAAATTGGGTAGGGGAGGGCGGTTTATCCTCCTTTGTTTTGTGAACGTGGACATTTAATTATTTTTACTTGCTCTGGAATCTTAGTCAGAATTAGTCCAAATTACTCTAGTTCTTCTTATTTCTTTTCCTCTTAATTTTCTTCCTCTTGTCAGGGTTTTAATGTGTCTGTAGTCCTTGTTAGGTGTACAATGAGTGGTGAAACATTTCTATCTTATGAGCAAGACGGACCATTTCGCCTAGCCCTGGTCTTCTCTTGGTTGTTTCTCATGGCTGAAATGGTGTCATTTGTTACTTGTCTGAAGTCCAGTTAGGTGCAGCTGCTTAAAGCGTTGCTTATTTCTAGTTTTTTTGTGAGCGATTGCTATGTCAGGTGTGATGCTTCATTTCTGAAGACGTGTATTTTTCTAACTTGTTGAAAAGTGTGTATGCTCAGTATTGTTTGAATGTTGTGTAAAAGCCATTTAAAATTTTTTTGTGCTTACTAGAAATTAAAAAGTGCAAATAAATGAAGTTTCGTTCCAGAAATCTGCTCCCAAAACAGACTTAAACTGCTCCAACATCCGCCTTGTGGTGATCCAAAAGCTGCTCCAAAACAGCAATACTCGTGGTCCCTGAGCTGCTACAAAAGGCTCAAGCTCGCTTCCACCCCTTCTCATGGTATTAATTCCTCTCAGCATTGCAAAAGGACTGCACATGCTGCTCAAAAGCAGTTTTCAGTTTCTCATTGGCAGCATGGTGACTACCACTTTTGCTGGCACTGGGCCTTCACTTCAGAGATAAAGGACAGCTATATATTTTCAAGAGCAACGATTAAACACACATACGCAGTCTTGATGTAAACGCTTATTGAAACAATGGAGGAAACTGGTATGGGAGGAGAAGCTATGGGCAGCGGGTGGCCACCGTAGTCCGATTGAATGTATGCTGCAGTAGCTGAACAGTTCAGGGCCTTTGTGTCTTTAAGCAATGAGGCTTTTTTCTTTTGTCGTAGCGTGACTACACTGGCCGTAGGTCGAGCAGTTTTGCGTGGCTCCTGGAGAGCCGTGCTGGCGCAAGCGCGGAAGGTGGCGGCCCGATCCACTTGAGGATCATGCGAGGTGTGGCCGTGTGTGGAACCGATGCTCGTGCATCGCAGCAACACTGGCGTGCGCCTGTGGAACCACACCCCACGCGTCCAGCGTATTCGCCGACCTCCGTCCGCACGTGGCGGCCCGGTTGACTTGATGATCATGCGAGGGGTGGCCGGGTGTGGACCGATGGCTTCGTGCGTCGCAGGAACACCGGCATGCGCCTGTGGAACCAGCTTATCTCTGGGGCGATTGGTGACGCTGCGCCGGAGCCGCTTGATAAATAACATGTGTCAAATAATCCGTATACCGTGTGTGTGTGTCATTGAAGCAGCAGTAAGCATGATAATCAAGCTAATCCTAGCCAACCAGGAAAGCTAAGAATAACCAAGCTCAACGTTAACCCACGCTACGTATATCCTGGCATAGCCGAGCTAAGCCACTGCAATTTTTTTTCAATCGGTGCGTTTCCGTTGAGCGCCTATCTGTATCTGACTGTGACTGAATTGACATCAGGTTCTCTAAAACGATGGTCATCATTTTGAAGTGATCCGGTACTGGTGCACAAATGCACGTGTGCTTTGGTTTGAAAGTCCCGCAGAGGAGCGAGAGATTGTAAAAATCACAGTGCGTCTTGCCACTATGTACCTCTAATAGCCTTAAAAAACGACAGGCAAAACAATGCACATTCAGTCTCGTGCTCCTCCATAGGTATCGATCCCTAAGGAAGACGTGCACATTAATGCCACATCACTTCAAAATGACAGCCATTGTTTTACAGGGTCCTGTCCCTGATGTCTGGTGTTCTATTCCTGTGCACCGTATATGTAAAAGCATTGATTGGCTTGGTAGGCTGAAATTCGGCAAAGTAACCTGATAAATGGTGGACAAAATGGATGACGGCCTGGTCACACACACAATGCACCCATGATCTTTCACAGATCTCCAAATAGTATATTTAACGTAGGCTCATGCCATCAGGTTTAATTGTTATAACAAGTAATAAGGAAAATTCCCATTGTAATTAATAAGCGTTTCGAAGTTCATGGTACCGCGACTGTTCATTATTATATCCAGTAGCATTGTTATAAGTGGTTTGGACTTTATATAGGATGTTACTGTGGGTTCCTTCCCTATGCTAAAGCCCATTTTACCACAAAGCATGCTTCTTTCCGCTCCACAACCCACTTTTATTGCTTTGAAATAACCTTTGGCTTCTGCGTTTTTTTCTTCTCTCCAATACAGACAACCTGCTGCTCCCAAACCCGCTTAATATGACGTGGGCCAATCACACCACTTCCAGTGTGTTCCGGTTGTTTTGAGGCCTCTGCTAGCTTGGAAGGTACCCCAGAGCTTGCCACCGCGCGGGCAAACTTCCAACCCAATGCGCAGTTTGGACCATCCCTGTTCTGCTAAGCCAGTTGGTAGGGAATATGCAGGCAACGTGATGTGCCGGTAGGCTATTCATTCAGCAACAAAGACTCCTGCTTCTCAGTTGCAGTAGCCTCAGCTCCGGCATCGTAGCCCCCTCTGCAGTGGCGCAGCTCCACATTGGTTCCCTGGCACTGCGAATTAGATCCTGGAAGAGCTCTACCCCCTTCACCAGATACACCCGTGGCAAGGCGCTTGGAGAACTGGTCCAGTAGGCGACATGGTGCTGTTGTGGAGCGCTGGACATGTGCAATGGCTAATAAAGTTCTCGTTACGCGCAGTCTCAGCTGCAAAAACTGTCGACGCACTGTGGATGACTTCCCTGAGGTGCTGTTCTGTAACCAACATGGACTGGGCCTCATGCGACTCACCTGCAAGCAACTGGCCCACACTGAGGCGGCAGCACATGTGACCTAACCCCTCGCGGTTTCAGGTGTGCGCCCTAATGGTTGCACTACCCCAGACCGCATCATTTACCGAATGTCTGCCACAGACCACGCAGCGCCTTAGAGAGTTCACTCCTGCAGTGCACACGTGGTGAGGTCGAGTATCTATAAAGCAGGATAGGAACATCTTCAGGATGGTTACGGAAGCACTAAAGCTCATGCATCGAAATAAATTAAGTGGCATCAGCCACTTAATTTGCATCAGATCCACAAAAAGGGTGAGACGGTGGCAAAACGCACGCACACACACACACACACACACACACACACACACACACCACACACACACACACCACACAACACACACACACACACACACCACACACACACCACACACAGCACACACACAAAACACAAACACGCGCGCGCGCGCGCGCGGTCGCGTACGCACAGGAAACAAGGAAATGTGTTGTAGCAGACGCGGCGTCCAACAAGTGACGTCATTCGTAGGTGGCGCCACGGTATGCAACAGAGGCGCGGTAGCGCGGCTTTTGTGCTTCCAGGCCGCCTCGGCCACGTGACGCGGCCCCGAACAACGTTTATAGTATCGTTGGCCCTGAAGGCCATAGAGTATCTCACTATTGAGAAACTCTATGCCGAAGGCATCCGGAGGGCTCGGCTCGCCGCTCCTCGAAACACGCCGTCGGCAGCGAGAAGCGTTACCCGCCGCATATCCGATCGTGCTGTGAAAAATTCGAACCTTGCGCGAGTCATTCGGACATTTTGCTCAGCCTAGCGACCATGCTAGCGACGAACGTGACGACGGCTGATCTGACGATAGGGCCTCCTGCGCTGCCCAGGGGGGGCGCTGCGCAAAGCGGCTTCCGGGCAGTACTTCCGGTAGTACAAAGCTGCGTGGGTCCCATAGGATCCCGGTTGACAGAAGCAAAATGAGCTCGACGCTCCCGATTATTTTGGCGACGTGGTCCACCAGCTCATCCCGACGCGTCCGATCTATTTCAGCGATCAACTTGTCATTAGGGGAAAAATCTTTGCAAGCGCTAAACACGTTTACAGCGCCGACGAAGTGCCGGGACCGTGACGGCGTCTGCTACTCGCAGGTTTCATAAAAAAACCGATCGCTGATCGTACGAAATGAAATTTTAAGTAAAATTGCTAGTTTAAACTAATACTCTAGGTGACAAAGACGTCTCAAAAACAGCCGATCAACAAAGAAGAGTGACGCAATCGGCGATGATCGCGCTTTAAAAAGCCAGCGAGTCCGGCGGACCGCAGGCTCGCCTGCTTCGGTGCGCCGCTCTTTTGCGTACCTGCACAATATATGCGTGCACTTTCATTAAACAGTGCTCGTTTGCGTCGCCGTTACGAATACATGGTGCAGCGTTAGCATGCCGTTTTGTTGCGTGTCTCAGTGACAAAATGCCGCGACCGTCAGAAGCGTGAAATCTGTTTTGCGATTCCGAATTAGTGGCCTAAAACAAAGTGGTCGGGCGAACTAAGAGGCCGCTCGCTTTCCTTGTTTGCTCTCCCTTACTTAATTATGATCTTGCAGCATACATTCCCAGTTCGCACTTACTAGCCTAGAATGAGGGTCAGCAAAGGCCGAGTTCCATGCAGCCGACACGGGCGGAGGGCTGGACGTCAAATAGGGAGGGAGGGAGGGGGGCTTTTGAATGCAAAGAGAAAAAAATTCAGCGAATTTCTAATAATATTTGACAATAATCTGGCGAAGTGGGAACATGGGGGGGGGGGGGGGGGCATTTAACTGGAGGACGCCAATTCTCTGTTCTTGTCTCGCTGTCTAACTCCATTTGAAGTCAAAACTGTCGTGTCGGCGTTCAGATTCGTCGACCCCTGCACTAGAAAACCAACACAGTCAGTGATAATCGCATGTAAATATTCGGGGCCCCGCGCCGTGTATGCGGCTGTGTTATGTTATGCTGTGCGTGTTTTGCGTCTTTTAATAGCGCTTATATTTGTTATTTAATTGGCAGTATTGCCCCACCTACTCGCTAGTATACATGTACCCTCCGTTCGTAAATCGTGCGGCGTAAAACATTACGCAAGAATCATTTAGTTTGCGATAATACGAAACAAAATTTCCACTCGTTTCAAAGGCGGTGCCAGGCCAGCAGTGTCAGCTGAGTCGGCTGCGCAATTCTTGCGTTCGCTTAAAGCTTTGCAGTTACCTCAGGATGTAAGATGAGCAGCGTTCCGTGTTTATGCTACTCGTGAACTTTCCTTTGTCGACCGCACGCAAAAAGAAAAAAACTGTAACTGTCGTCAAACAGTTAAAGCACCCGATCTAGCGATACTGTCCCACGCCGCGACCACCGCGACAGCTCGCTCAAAAGAAAACCGACAAATCGGCTTCTTTTAGCGGATATTATTTTGTTTAGCCTCTGCAGCTACTTTAAGGGCTATTTCATACAGTATGCAGTCATTTAAACACGCCGCAAAGCGCCACAACCAACTTTCACTGTGGCTTGTAATTGAAAACACATGGAGGGCGGCGAGGGTCGTCTGCTTTTGTACTACCCAGAGCCGTCGGCCGCTAGGGGCGCTGCATGTCGAGCGCTTTCCATTGGGCGAACAGGAGCACCTCTAACACTGCACCCAAAGTGCTCTCGCGAGTTCTGGCGTCTTTCCAGTGGTCGGGCAGGAGAGTCAGTATATTATCTCTATGGGCAGGAGCAGGGGCGTTGTGTTTCATTGGTCGAGGAGGAGCACTTTTTTGGCGCCGAGAGCAGCCGAGAGCAGTTCTCAGTGCTCCGTCGCCAGCGGCGGAGTAACAGGGAACACCTAGGAAGTCACATGACCTCTTTTACGTCATTTCTGGTTTTATCCCCGGGTGGCGGAGGAAAAATGGCGGAATCCAGCAGCCGCGATAGTCGCTCAGTGCGTACGGCAGCAGCTAAGCGCGGCCGTCTGGACGATGCTGCTACTTTTAGATGATGAAAGCACCACAGATTCAAGCGCAAACTCATCATCGGACAGCAGCAGCAGCAGCGACGACGACGACGATTTGACATTGCATGAGTTTATGTTCGAGCACCTGTTCACCCCGCCGGAGCAGCGACCGAAGGTAGAGTCGTATCTGGAAAAGACGGCGGATGCTGTTATCGTTCGCAGCTAATTTGTGGTAGATACGATGGTGGACCCTATCATGGACATGAACATCCGCTCGGCTTCTTCATTCGCCGCCATGCGAGAGGCAGACACAAAACCACGGCACTATCTGGAAAAACTGGCGAGGAACAGCACAGGGAACAGCGTGCGGACAACACGAGCGCGCGAAATGCTCCGGAGCGAGAGCGGGAAAAGTTTGGTCACATGACTCTTGACATCACGCCCTCCCCCTCTTTTCACTGCTCCCGCAGCCGCGCGAATGTTTCATTCGCGGAAACGAAAAGCACACGTCCCCGTTAGTCCCGTGTGCTGCTCTGGCTGCTCGCCCCACTTGCTCCTGTTCTCCCAATATAATTCGCCAACTTCGAACTCGAAATGTAGTTTTTGGCACCAAATGAATAAACGATCAATTAATTTGTTATTACCTGAGGATTAATCAGACTATTGTTTAAATCATTGCCCAACCCTAAAAGTTTTAGCCCATGCTAGCGCCGATTAGCCAGCGCATACAGGAATTTGAGACGAATCGTCACATCAGCTGTTCCTCGCTTGACTGAGCTAAATGCGTCGAATGACTAGCGCTGTGTACGTTCGAATGTTATTTATCGCAATCGTATATGCAGCGATGACGCTTCTCCCAGCTGACGGCGCTTTTCAACGTGCCGCGTGGCGACACCACCGGCGCCCTCACATTTGAATTTGGCGCCGCGGCGTCCCTGAAAGCAGACAACGCGCCTCCGTTGCTGTAGCAACGGGGCGCATGCGCAGAGAGCAAGTGCGAACAACGCTCAGGCTCAGGACGCCGCATGGACGCTGGTAGGGTGACAGCAGTTCTCTTGGTAGTATGAATACCTGCGGGCTCCCAGCTCGCTTGCAGATTTAGATGGCTTCTTCAAATCACATCGTTGACGATTTCGAAAACTCCTTTCAGGTATGTTATTCGTGTTACCAGCCATCTGGGCTTTTTACGACGTAGAAATCACTGCATGCCAGCTGATCAAAGTAGCCGAATTGTAACCCATTCAGTTGTCGCTGCATTTCTTTCTCTAGGCAATGTCTGGCGGCGGTCACCAATCCGGATTACTTCTACGTTCGGGATTCGGAAGAAGTGAAGACAGGTACGATCGGACGTCTCAGAAAGTTCAATCACAAATGCCCTGTACGGTTTGTAGATGAGCGGGTGGAGCGCGACATTTCGAGCTCCTAGTTGTTACGTAGCAGTTGAGACTTATGTGGTTAAACGCACCACCCGCGTTTCACGAAGAAGCGCACTTTGTAGAATGAGCAACTGTACTAACATCGCTTCTACGGTGCGTAGGAGGTGGCGTGAAACTTTGGCTCGTGCGTGGCGTACGTTTTCGCACCTATGCTGCCCCTGATGAACATGTGTAAGGTGAACGAAAACACTTTAGGAGCTGCTGTGAGCCCTCCCAATTTCTATGATAACGTATCGCGCTACCTTTGAGTGTGTCTGGTGTGTTATTACACGCAAAAGCAAACATCGTCCACTACAGGCTCTTCACTCGCGTACACAATACAACCGTGAATCGGGGCCCTCAAAAATTTCTCCCGCTGGCTTCGGAAAACTGTAAAGACGAGGTCCTTTGTTTTGATCCTGCTTCGTTCCCGTCTGTTTTAAAGACCTGCTTTTGCAAGCATGAACTAATGTCACTTCGTTACAGAGTAGTGCAGAGAACTAATTGATTTGTGAGGCTATGGAGGAAAGAAGAAACGGTGAACAGGTCGTACATGGCCGATTTCCTCGCTACACCATTGGCACACTACTGCTTTGCAATGTGATTGGATGCCAGTGTACGAAACTGATGTTCACGCAGTTGATGGTTAATATTGGCAGTTTGTGCACGAATAGTTGGCGTTCTTTAAAAGCTCTCGGCCTTTAAAAGGCCTCTGAGCACGCCAGTGTGACCGCCACAGTCAACATCACAAAATTGATGAACCACGCGGTGGTTAGAGATTGGCAGTTGCCAGCATGACTGAGCTCAGTATACATGTGTGCCTGTGCCTTTTGCATGCTAACTTTTTTTTGTAAATGGAGGTCAAATGTAGTGCTATTTGGTGCAGCGGAATCGGAGACAGACTGAGCAGCTTATTCGTTGGCTATGCGCACTTCCTCAGTCTCCTGTAGTTATGGTTTCAATCTTTTCCTTGGGTTGTTGGGTTTAGTCTTCGCCGGCTCTGCAAGGAGAGCACGCGCACATGCTGTGGCTAGACAGAGTGTTTAAAATAAAGGGTTCTTATTTGTTGTTCTTATCGTAGTGTTATACCTGTGCCTCATTGGCACGAAAAATGACATTAAGGGCTTAATGCCTTAAGTTCCAATGCCACTAATTTGCATCTACACCAAAAATTTAATGCCGTTCACTCTAACGTAATTTTTCGTTTAAGGAGTTCCACATAATTCATTCGCCTTTGCGAACACCTTAGATCTGCCTACTCTCAAATGCGATAGGCACCAAATGGAACCAACGGAACGCTCAGCACCAGAGTACTGATTCAGAAACGTAGCTGAACTTCGAAATAAGATGATTTTTTGTGCACTCTTGGTGACAAAGTTCTGAAAAAGACGAAGTTCACTAAAACAGCAGGCAGAACGCCTTGCTACTTCTTGTTTTGAAATTTCGGGTTTGGCTGCCACTAAGAGGCGACGGCAGCTGCTGAAGCCACATTTAGAAATGGCTCACACCATTTGTTTAGAAAGCACTAGTTTTCTTTCACAAAAGCAATTTTAACCCTCCTAGGAAGTATTTCTCCACTTTAAAGACTTCAAAAATAGGAGTACATTTCTCTTTTTGGTCATTACCGCCATCATGCCTACACATTTAATGCCTTTGGGTTCTGGCGTATAGTACAGACCGCCCAAGTAATGCCATTCGGTTTCTTAAGGCGTTAAGCACTTAATGTCAATTCGTGCCCGTGTGGCAGGGGTGATAGAAAGCAAATTATGATGCGCAGCAGTGGTTGAAGAAGATGATCTATTGAAATAACTGCAGTTCTCATCGCAGAATTGACAGGGGTGGGCTGTCATACCCAGCTTTGTGATGAGATCTGCTGAAAGCGTGGCTTCTACTATTTTAGTGTAGGAGCCATGGCAACTGGAGAAGTTAGCATCCCTAGTGCTTTGTTCGGCGCAGAAAAAAAAAAAAAAAAAACACCCCCTGTATTTATGCCAAACTGATGGGGCTTCAACAAAGTTTTTTTTTTTTTTTTAATTGAGACAGACTGCCCTACGGCATAACAGGAGGTTTTGAAGGTACAACATTGCACCCGTTTCACGCAAAAAGCCAACAAGAGACTGGTGCTGTGGTCCTTATATCCAATGCTTAAGATCTGGGGGTTTCCCAGGATGGATCCCTGTCCCTCGGAGGGGTCACATTTGGGCGTCCCTGAGACCAGGGAAAGTCCACAGCAGCTGTTCAAAGTCAGCTTCGGACGCAAGAGTCATGCAGAAGGGGCAGGTGTCCGCAAACGGGGTGTGATATCGGGTGGGCCAATTGGGGGTAACGGCTTGGGATAACGCCACCCCAACTCGAAGCCTCTGCAGCAGAACCTCCTCCCAGCAAGCGAGCCCACTGGGGAGGTCAGTTCAATGCAGTGAAAGTAAAGCACGCGTGGCGCGGTGGAGGTTGTCCTTTTCCAACAACAATTCTTCTACGGTTGATACTGGCAGAAGTGGTAGTGGCCCTGGGAGGTCTCTGTGGCAGGTGTGATCTGCCGCTGCGTGGACAGGAAGCGTGTCCTGGTGAATCCACAAAACACAGACAGGGCATGGGTAGGTGTCCATAATTGCGCGGATGCATGAAGCCAGGTTTGTACACCGCGCAACACGACGTAAACCCCAAATCGCTGCCGTTGAGTATGTGAAAATTTCCAGCTTCACCCCACTAGTCACTGTCGATGCAGGTGCCTGCAGACCTGAACGGACAAACTTTTTCCGTGATCTCCAAAAGCTAGGAGTGCGCCATGCCGGCAGTTATGCTAGGCTACCTCATCCAACAACACATACTATTACTGCTACTAGTACATCCCGAATGGAAGTAAGTTCTACTAGCAGGCTAGGTAGAGCACAAAGGGTCTCGTACACGCAGAGAGAGAGAGAGAGAACAACTTTATTTTGTGCCCGTTGGGAAAAGGAAGAGTACGCACAGCTTTGTGTCAAAGCAGGGTAAGATGGACACGTCAAGATCGTGTTGACGATGCAGTCGTACGCCCCGGTGTCTACAAAGGCCTGGGCAACCGGTTGCGTCACAGGCACCCAGTCTAGGACATGATGGACGGTGTCGGGGGGGCTGATGGAGGCCAGAGGTACGGACGTGGAGCCTTGTCTGAGGCTTGTTGTCCGCCACCTGATGCTGGGATCAGGGCGGCCTAGCGGTGGAAAAGGCTGACATCGATACGAATCACGGCGAGAGCTGGCGCCTCTGGAAACTTGTCCACGCTTCAGCAGGCGGGCGGAACAATGAGCAATTTTATTGAGCGTGTTTTGTAGTGTTTCTGCTTGTAGCTCTGGAATTGGCGTTAAGTAGGGGAGGCCGGTGATGGTGCGCATGGCGGCCCTTTTAATAGCCTCAAGCCGATCCCAGTCCACTTGCGTCATGTGGTGGAACTGTGCTGGTACACAAGCCTTGGCTGGAGCAGAAGCTGTGTGTAAACAAAATCACAAGGCAGGTTGCTGAAAAATTTAGCGTGTGGGCAGACAGAGCTTGTATAAACATTGTATAACAAAAAAAAAAAAACGTTGCATGCATATTTTCAATTCTAGCACAGTAGATGTGACAACTTATGTAAATGACAGGAAAAAAGAAGCAGCCAGTTAACCTGGGAGATATAGGAAATAATGGCACCGCTGTAACAACAAACACTGTTTTGAGATAATTGAGGTTCAAGTAAGAAAAGAGGTGAAAAACAATACCTTTTTGCCACAGACACCACTAGAGTCATTTATGTAGTAAGCACCAGCTTCACAATCACCGTCAAAGTAATTTTTTCGCTTTCCGGCCTGTCATCTGTCCTGCCGTGCCTATTTTGTGAGCTGTCGTGCAGCTCTCTTCGCAAGGTATTCTACTTGGGGTCAACCTCTTTTAGCCACTTGATGGCAGTGTTGCACCCAGGGTTAAGTCTGAATTGATTCGAAATGCTGGCTCGTGCGATACTCCCATCATTCAATGAAAGGGCAGCATCCATTGTAGCAATCTTGAGAGTGTGAAGCCCAAGAATGAAATTTTTTGGCAGGCGGCTCCGAAGCACAATTGCGGAAAAGGCGCGCACAGCGTCTGTGGATTGCCTTGGCGGAAATATCAGCTATGCAGTGGTTGCCCAACAATTTCTTAGTACAGCTCGTAACAGATTAGCATTTTGATCTAGAGCTGGGAGTTTCTTGATGGAAAAAATTAAAATAAACATGGAACACATTCTTAAATGGGACGTGGTCACTTACAATTTGCTTATGGAAAAACTGTTTTTGAGCCAGAAATACAGCCTTCTAAGATAAGTGTGATTATGGAATATGTGCATAAGAAGGTGAACTTCCTTAATTGTGAAGAAAAACAGTCACTTTTTTTTTATATTTCGCCTTACCGTGTGCCCTTAACATGCGCTGAAATCCTGAAGCCTGGGAATTAAACCCGTGCCCAGGGCTCAGTAGCACAACGCCTTAGCCACTGAGCAACTGCTGAAAGTCAGATTGCATTATGAGCAAACTGGCGAAGTGGAGGAGTAAATTTAGCACCACCTGACAGCCCTCACCATGCCTACCCAGTGATGATTTCGTTGTGTATGAAGGCAGTCGTGATTTGAAGTAAACATTTCTCCATGGGAAAATGCTTTTATATTGGCAGAAAAAAAACTGAAGATAGACTAGACAGTGTCAGTAAGTAACGTAAGTGTTCCATGCAGCTTTTTAGCAGCGATTATGTTCATTAGTGCACTGGTAGGAGTGGTTTATTGCAGCGTGGGATGACGTGGATGCATTAGAGCGTAAAATACATTGGTCAAGTGCCCGAGTTGTACACTCACCGTGCGCTTCTTCCCCAGGCGTGGAGCAGACGATCCAGCGATTCCTGGATGTCGCGAAACAGATGGAGAGCTTCTTTCTCCAGAAGAGGCTGGTGCTCTCCGCCCAGAAGTCTGAGCAGATTGTCATGGAGGTGAGCTTCTCGCTGGGGACTCCTCCCCACCCCCGATGTTATCGCCACATTTGACCTCTGTTTGCCTAGCTTATATCATCGTCATCATCAGCCTGTCTATGCCCACTGCAGGGCAAAGGCCTCTCCCAAGGATCTCCAGTTATACTGGTCCTGTGCTAACTCAATTTATCGGGCGTTTAAAAAGTAAGTTGTAGACACCGCTTTTTTTTTTTTTTTAATTATTTTGAGATTGTAGCAGTACAACCGAGTCGTAGATTTTTTTTTTTTTTTGTCTGCTCAAGCCTGGTGCCTCACTGTTGATCACTGTTATCTGGTGGATGGTATGTGTAAAGCGGGTATCCTTGTGATGAAGCACATAGAGGGGCGTAAATTTTGGAGCAAATGCAGTGCCTAAACGTATGCACATGAGGTGCCCTTTAAAGTCCTTCTTTACGTCAGGCTTGTTTTGTTACGTTTACTTGAGGTGACGTCGTCTTGTTACCTGCTCAGCTATCCTGTTGAGTTGGTAGTGATAGGAGAAAACTAATAACTAGGCGTGCCCCTTTTTCATACTGTAGTGCCAAAAAAAAGCCAGCGGTAACACGCCTAGGGTCATGCATTGCTTCGATTTGAGAGGGTTGTGCAACAGGCTTCAGTTACATCCACAGCTTCAGAGCACCTTTAGCTTTGAACGTGAGCCTGTTAGCTTTGAACTTGGCATTGTGCCCATCACCCTTGGCTGAAGCCAGCTAGGTTGTCACGCATTCACAGCATGTGTGCGGCATTGCCTGCTAAGTTGGTTTTAAACAATGTTTGCCTCGAGACCTCAGATAAGTATTGCTAGAGACCATTTTATTTTGGCAGTCCTAGAAGCTAAAGTGAGCATCTCTTGGTTAACACTAGTAAAGTAAGCTTGTGTGTGAGCAAAAACAATTTAGCTGATTAACAAGCGAGCTATTCAGGGCGGGCTAGTGGCACGCATCAGTCGTACGTGAGCTCCAAGCGTAGACGCATTCTCAAGCACGTCAGCATTTTGTGTTCAGGAAATGCTGCATTTATTTTTTTTGTTTCCACTGAAAGAAAGGTGAGAAGAGTCTGTTTAATGCTGCCATTGTTTCACAGAAACTTTTGAAGGGTATTTAACACGTCCCTGCTCACGTCTATTCAAATTGATAGTCTTCAAGTTGAAACGTTATAGTTTTCTCGTTTGAATTTGGCGCTTTCCGAGTGTGCCCTGAGCACTGGCACCGTCAACTGAGTGGTAGACACACTTACATCCTTTTTTGTTTGTTTTTCTGCGTGCCACAATTTTTCGAAGCACCGCTGGTGTCGTGTGACGGGTGCTCGAATGATATGGAGATTGTGTCGACAGCACGTGCTACGGCGCTGTGGAAGCACCGCATTTTTAGCGATGTGGACGATTCTACGTGCAACTTTTTTAATGACATTAGATGTCACTGAGACCCACTCAAGCTAGCCGTATTCTCTAAACCAAAGGGGCCAACACAAGGGGGTCATCCACTATTTAAAATCACCTCTGTAAGGGAAAAAAAGATAGGCGCAGTTTGCACTAGCCCTTGGCGACACGCATTAAAATGTAGCTCTCAGAAAAAATTGTAACTGCCTATGTATGCTTTTGATAACCGAAATTTCACTTAAAAATCGTAAAGAGCTTAACCTCAAAAGTAGCTAACAAATAAGGTGGGGTCCTAATCATAAACACGCCATCATAAACGTGACCACCGTTTCCTAAAACCATTGCTACAATAGAAAACATATGCACGATATTGTGATCTGTAGCCCTTATATATTAATCTGACAGCTTCAGTTTTGCTTTAGTAAACGTTTGAAATAGACAGAAAAGTAATACCAAGAACACCTACTTGAAGCCCCATAGAACGCAGAGGCGTTCGTTCATCTTGCTCTCTTGTTCGCGTAAAGCATTGGTGGATGGTAAAGGTGCGGCATTCACGAAATGGCAGCACTGCTCCGTAGAGCGGGAAATGCGAATGCTGGCTCAGCGGTTCAAGTGGGGATGGCAACGATTGTAACTAGCAATAATGCTCGTAAAAGTCGTGCGTACAATTGTACACGCCGTGTCGCAAAGGGCTAGCGATGGAAAGTTGAAAAACAGCAGAGCTGGTGGCCCCTCTCCCTTTGTTGGAGACCCAGCCATTACATCATCATCATCAGCCTACTCTGGTCCACTGCAAGAAAAGGGCCTCTCCCATCGACCTCCAACCACTCGTATCGCGCCTATCACGTCCACTGTTGGGCACTGAATTTCCCTATTTCCTCCCTCCATTGGGTTAATTGGCGTATTCATGGGAGGTTGTGGCCGTTACTACACCAGGGTGGCCGATCCTGCTCTGGAGAGGGAGTGCGTTACCGGCAATGGTCGCCGGGGTCAGGCCGCACCCCAAGCCCCATTCTGCAATTCCAGTAATACGCGGATTTTTTCTTTTTAAATCCGGTGGGAATTGTCCGGCACCGGGATTCGAACCACGGTCCTTCTGCACGCGAGGCGGATGCTCTACCTCTATGCCACTGCTGCATCACCGGGGTAATTGGAAAATAATGGGAGAGGCCCTGCAGTTGGCGTAGATAGGCTGATGATGATGGTTGGGTTAATGGTCTTCCTCTTTTAAATGCAGAGCATTTCAGTAACTCACGACGTCACCCGCGTTGGCGTCCGTAGTCCGCAGTCCGCATCGCTCCCCCTACACTATATAAATACTTGCCGGCGCCAGGTTTCGATCCTACGACTCTGCGGGCGGAACGCAAGGTGCACGGTGCTCTACCAACTGAGCCACAAAGCCGACACAGAACGGAAGGTTACGAACGTGCCTTATATCCTTGACTCATTCAACCGTCGGCCAGAGGTGCGCCCTCTCCCCCGCGTCCTCCTCGCCTTCTCTCCGCTCGCAACGCCCTCTCTCGCCGCGTTCGGTTTCGGGGCGCACAACAGGTGGGGACGTGCGCAACACCCTCTCTCGCCGCGTTAGGATCGCGCGCAAGAACAGGTGGGGGCGCTCGCATCGCGCTCTCTCGCCGCGGTCGGGTTCGCGCTTAAACCACATATGTCGTTCGCGCGCGCTGCGGTCGCTAACATCTGTGGCGTGATCGTGACGTCAGCATCACGCGTTCGCGTGGTGGCGATTTCGGCGCTATAACACTCTCTCGCGAGGGGCATTGGATTGGATTCGATTGGATTGGCTTGGATTGGATTAAAGTGGATTGTGTTGGATTGTGTTGCGTCATAGCCGCTTCCACGTTGCGTCATAGCCGCGGCAGGGGGTTCACGGCACATTTTCACCATCGACTTCATCGACAATGTCTACGCTGGAAGACACAATTACAACAACAACAACCAATACGTAATCCATACGACTTGCAGGCGCGCCCCCCCGCAGAAATGCTCTGCATTTGATCGTGCCCCTCGCGAGGGGGATGTTTTTTTTTTTGTAGACCCGTCTCTCAGTGTCTACTGTACCACCCTGGTACTCCATGGATTGTCGTTTCGCCTCACTACGTGACCAGCCCAAGCCCATTTATTTGTCTCTGTTTGTACTGTATCTTCTGCTCTAGTTTGTTCTCTGATCCAGGAAGCCCGCTTCCTAGCTGTCTCTAGTGTTACTGCGGTAATTGTTCTCTCCATGTCACATTTTGCCGACCTAGGTTTGCTTTAAAGTTGTCCAGTGAGGTGTCAAGTCTCAGCTCCGCGTGTCATCACCCTCTCATTAATGAACCTCGCCGCTGAAAGTTCTTCATGACCTGGCAGGCCAGGATCGTTTTGGTCCGCGGGATTTCACATTTCTCCAAAAGTGGACCGCGTTGGCACGCACTAGAACCCGTGGCAAAGTCCAATGCCCGTGCTACGAACCCAGAGGAAATGCCGCGCTCCCTTTATGTGATGGTAGCTCAGTCAGATCGACGCCGGTTTCATAACACAAAGGACCAAGGTTCAATTCCAACCACGAGAAGCCTTTTTTTTTTTCTTTCCATTCCTATTGGCTGCACATGTTATTGTTCCCCACTTCTGCTAACCCATTCTCCTCCTCGGGCTTTTGAGGCGGCCCAGTAAATTGTGTTGCTGTTTTCACAGTGTAAAGGTCCCGGGTTCAATTCCTGAAACCTCCCTGACCACATTTTTTCTTGGGGGTTCCGAGAATTTTTGGTGGCAAACGGACGGATTTGCGTCTGCCTAAACAGCTCACCTGTTAAAATGCATTTTGTTTGAGAGCAGTGAGGTCGGAGGTGTGGGAAGGTTTTACCAGCGCACAGGTAAATACTTTTGAAACCTAAGCTTCAGTCGCATTCTGGGCCCAAACGTAGTGCCTTCTCTGAACCTTGAAATTTATGCCTCTCAACATGGGCGGTATGTTTAACTGCTTGACACTAGAAGTTGCGAATTTGTGGCATTTGAAGTCATACAAGATGGCACACCTCTGGTAACAGTGTAAGCTTTAAGAATAATCGTTTGAAACAGACTGGTGGATGCCACCTCAGAGATGAGTGTAATCCATCGACCTCAATGTCGTCTACTTATGACGCGCTGTTCTAGAGCCTCGCCCAAGAACCTGATAGTTTTTAGGAGGCAGGCTGTGACAAGGACGGCTATTCCTTCTACTTGGGATCGTGCCACATATAGATGCTGGAACTATTCCTGTTAAATTTGTTGCGTATTATGTTCCCTGCAGTAGCTGGCGTGTTATCCTCTTTTGAATTGCAAGTATGAAGGTCGGTTTTCCTACAGATCATATAGGTTGACAGTTATGGAGTTCTCTCGTTGAAATTCATGTTGCTGATTTTTACTCCTTGCTGCCATGTTGTGATGCACCTAGAAACATTACTGTAAGGCCATGGTTTTGCAGGTCAGTGAAGATCTCAGGATCAGTGTAGGACACCATTCTGGTGTAGATTGTGCCTCTTGGTTCCACCAGTACACCACCAGGGAAGCAAATACAGCTGAACCCCGCAGTAACGAAACCACCGGGGAAAGCCTGAAAATTCACTTTTATTTTCGTTTGTGAGAGAATGAAACACAAACGGCAAGAAAGTTGCCAAGGCGAAAATTTATTTCCAAGAGTAGGTTATAAACTTTGCGAGCCCTACCTTGCAGGAACTTAACAGCTTAGCTCTCACACTACAAGTAGTAGTTCATTGCTGGTCGATGTGCTTGCGTAAGAACGACTGAGTCATTTCAGACGCATCCAAAACAAACATCCCGCGGGTTTGCCTTCTCTGCACATTTTTCTCCTTGGTCCTCAGCACTGAGTATGCAGAGCAAAGTACAGCTTCTGTTGATGAACTGTGGCCAGAGAGTGGCGCCTTGTTGTTCTGATGCTCTTCACAAAGCCAAGTGAGCACCGCTTTGTCAAAGTCTGAAAAGACCGCAGCCGTCACTGTTCTGTTTTGCGCACGTGCGCCATTAAAGAGTGGCGTCCGTGCTTTTCGAAATGGTACAGCAAGCTTCAGGTTGTCCCGAACTCATCACCGCTTCCCCCTTCCTCCACTTGGGCCACTGACTTGGACAATAATGGCTGCCGTAGCTTGTGGAGATAAAAACTTGGGCTGGCGGAGGTATTCTATTAAAAGCAAACGTGCCGATCGCCGCACACCCAACAAGCGCACATGCACCGTTCTGCGGTAGCTGACTAGCGTAAGCCAAAACCAAAGCCGTGAGTCACCATGTGTCGCCCCCTGGTGGTGCTGCTGTGAGGCTGCCTCAACGGCTGCCTGCTGCACGATCTTTTTGTGAACAAATATGGTGGCGACCCCACAAGTGCACTGAGGCAAAAGTTTACACACTTTGAGTCTGAAAAAGAAAATGCAATTGAGCACTTTTTCGACAATGTTAGCCTCAAATGGGCAGGTAAAATGTCTACCAGACTTGCAGCAAATTCTGTTAACGCGGGATCGCTTTCCGAAAACATTTCGTTGGCGTGAGAAGTGAGATACATGGGCGTCCATGGACATTCGCCGGGGTTCCGAAATGATTTCGTTGCCGCAGAAGTTTCGTACTCGTGGGATTTCGTTATCGCGGGGTTTGACTGTAGTCGGCTTTGCCACAATGCTCAGGCTGCCCACATAACTTCTTTGCACAGTGGTCCATGGATGGAGACAAAATATAAGTTCGTTTATTCGAAAGATTTTGTTTCATAGTGCTTGTCCAGCAGCAAATGAGGCCGCGTTCACTGAGAAATCAATTTAGGTTAAAATCATGTGTTTTCGTGGCGTCTGCCCTGATGTCATAAAGGCTGGCATTGAAATGACCGTCCAGTGCGTCATTAGGCTGTCCACCCTTGCTTACTGTCAGTTTTCCAAGATGGCACTACCATGCTCATCTGCGGACCGTTGTTCGCCGTTGCTTTGTTTTTGGCCGTATTTGCACCTGGCTTGTTTTTGTTACGGTAGAAAGTAATCGTTTCGTGGCACATGGGGCATACTCGGCAAACAGGGTCACGTAAGACATTGTCGCTTACACTAATCGGCCAGCGTCGTGTAAGACAACTCCAAAGCAGCGGACTGCTGTGCAGTTAAAACGAGCATAGTGTGCCCAGTAGCAAAAGCAGTGCGCATCGGTACTTACATGCTTACGTGTATTTTCGTAACTTTCATTGTTTGCCTCACCATTCTTACTGCTGTAAAATGAATATGCGCAAATAGCTCGTTCTGCAAGCTTATTAGCCGTGCCTAATTTGCGTTTGCTTCTGCTGGCCTCAGCCAATCGCACAGCTGGGCACATGTGACATCATAGGTTTTGTTGTGGGGAAATGAGCTAGAGGGTCGCATGGCCGTTCCATCTTTTCCTCCGATTATGTAGCTTATTTGAGTGAAGTTTACGTTAAAAGTGGTGCCAGTATGATTCTAACGAGGCACAGTCTTTCAAATGAGCCAAACTTGTGTTTTGTCTGCATGTCCCCTCTAAAGAGCTGCAGGGAAAGAGCTTGCTTGCCTGTTTTTCTTGATTCTCGAGGGAGAATGAGCACGGGAAAGTGGTTTTGGTGGGTCTGTGTGGTCCTTGGTTGCATGTTTTATGCGACGGATAGTCAGTCAGACCTGACAGCCACTTGATCACAGAATCGTCAACCATTGAGTAGGCTTGTGATTGGAGGCACCTATGAGCACAAATTGGTTGCAGTTAGCACAGGACCAGCATAGTTAGAGATCTATGGGAGAGGCATTTGCCCTGCAGTGGGCGTAGGCATAATGAGGAGGAGGATGATGATGATGATGATGAGCACAAATCTTCACTGTGCAGAGAAGGGAGCGGAAGTGTTATCGCACTGTTCACAGTAGGCTTTGGGAGAGTGATGGAGTATCACATTCCATCAACTTCCTCTTCCGACTAGGGAAGAGCAGGCTTCTCTCTCTCTCTCTTCTCTCTTTTTCCCCTATGTCAACCGCGATTGAGAAAGGTTCTGCCTGAGGTAGCGCTGACACCTGTGCTGTGAGTGAAAAAAGAAACGTGCTGGCCTTATCTGAAGGTAAACGGTTACCACAGAGAGTTCTTCTGCCCGGCCTGGTTACCTACTCTTTGTCAGCGAAATTGTCATCTGATTTGGCTGTGTTGTTAGCGGAAGAATTTCAGTGCTGTGGGTTGTATGTGAGAGGACGCTTGAACGGCAGAAATGGCTGTGGTGAGAGACACCCACCTTATGTAAGGCCACAGTGATACCACACTGCTTCGCTATTGTGTTTGACGCTATCTAAAATTTAGCGTTTCACGCAGCTTGCAGTAAGCACCAACTCTTTGTTGACACACATCTTGCGTGGCTTAAATTCGCTTTCTTGTGCCCCATGTAGGTGCCATTGTTTTGCCATTGTCAGCATCACCAGATCAGCAATGAGAAAAGGCGGGTGCAGATTGACCGAGAATGTGCTGGAGGACCTCCACACATTGAGCAGATAGAATAAGGAGCATCTCATTTATTTATCCATTTGTCAATACTGCAATAGGATGATGAGAAGGTCACAAAAAGGCAAACAACAAAGACATAGGTGCATGAAGGAGTTAAGGAAAAAAAAGTGCAGTCTAGAGGGACATTTCATTGTGCCTCTAAACTGCACTTTTTCTGACTTGTGACGGCATGGGTTAGGACAGTTGAAATTGGTGCGCGTCTGCCGGGCCTTGCTTCCCAAGTGCATGAGAGAGGACCTGGCTTAAAATTCAACAAGGCGGCTTAGTGACTGAGACGTTGTGCTGCTGAGCCCAAGGACACTGCGGTTCAACTGCGGGTTCACTCCGCCTCGGGTGGCTGCTTTTACAGCTGGAGGCGGAAAGCGATAACGCTCCTGTGTTAAGAGTTGGCACATGTCGAAGCTGTCCAGGAGGGACATAAATCTGGAGCCCTCCACTACGGCACACCTCATAGCTCAAATGTAGTCTTGGCGTTTGTTCCAAACGAATCTGGCTGAGGTGAAATTTCACTGCAGTTGGCTGTAATCCACCTACTGCTACCTTACTGATTGGTACTATCAATTGCTAGTGAATGCTCACTTAAATCTGATAGTCGTCAATCATCTCTTATGCACTGCTGGCATGCGTCGGTAGCTTCGCTTTTGGCCTTCCTGGGGCCATGTGAGATTTTTGCACCACTGACTCCAAGGTCGTTCGAAGCCCTCTTCCAATGGTACATGTGGAGCTTTTGCCTTAGTAACAAATTAAGCCTTTGTGGTCCGTTCTCGGCCCTGCCCTACAACTCTATACAACCGTAAAATAGAGTCTTTGACGGACGGCCGTCTGGTCGGGAATGACATGAAAATACATAATAAAGAATATTCCGACCGCTGGAGAAAATAAAACAATGACGTTTCGGCCCCCTGAACGGGAGCCTTGTTCACACTCTTGTTCGGGGGCCGAAACGTCATTGTTTTATTTTCTCCAGCGGTCGGAATATTCTTTATTATGTATTCTATGTGGCCGTAGTGGTCTGCTGTTGTGCACCACCCGACAAGGGTGTTCGGGTCAAATGCCGCTGTTTTTCTCACTGCGATGTGCCCGCATTGTTTGTGTACATGATGTGGCATGTCTTGAGAGATAAGTGAACTTCGTTTGTTGAAGTTTTCTTCTTTTTGCTGTGGTGTACAGCACAATGTTCAGCATGGGCCTTCTGGATCTCAGCATTCTCAGTTGCGTGCTGTTCGCTGAGAAGCGTGGCCGCTTTCTCACCACTTACGTTTTAAAAACGCTGGTGCACTTGGCGAAAGCCATAACATCTTTATAATGAGAAAGAAAATAGCGTGCCTCCATCAGTTAGTGATGACAGGGATTTGACAGAAGCGAGTGCTCAAATATCGGCAAAGGAGTTGCGTGCAGAATGCAAGAGAAAAAAAATAAAATAAATAAATATCCTGTCAGTTTTCCTTTGCGGGTGCCAGAAACTGGCAAAATAGTTTTGGACCATGACAGCTGGATAGTGGGTAAAGGCGTGGAACGGCAGAGGGTTAAGAAGGTCTCGCGGATGTGTGCAGGACAACACGGAGCTCCGGGCGGAGCTGGCACGCAAGGAGCAGCTCCTGCAGAAGTACAACGAGAAGATCCACTACTGGCAGAGCCTGCTCAGCGACCACACCAGCCCCTCCCCAGGCATGGGGGGAGGGGGAGGGGGGCCACCCCAGCCCCAGCCGCCACAGGGCACCATGCCCCCCATGCAGCAGCAGCAGGGGGTCCAGGGGCCCGTCATGGCCGGTGGCCAGGGCCTGCCGGGGGGGCCCCTGGCCTACCTCGAGCGCACCACCTCCAACATCGGCATGCCCGAGCCCCGCCGGTGAAGCGGCACCTTTTATGCTTCTTCCACGTCTTGTGGCGCGCCTCCACGCCGCTCGAGAGTGGACCACCGCCAACATCACAATGCCCGAGCCCCGGCAGTGGTGCTTCTCCGTGCCTTTTGCGTCTGGGCCATGACTCTGGGGGTGTGTGGGGTCTCCTGCCGAAGTGACCAGTTCAGTGTGAGCACGCTGTGGACAGGAACAGCGTTGGGGATAGGGTGCCACCCTGGCCAGTTGCATGTCTGTCAAGGGGACGAGTTTGTATTCCTGGCTGCTGCAGCGGGGCTTGCAAGTCTGCCTGCCGACCGTTATCTCTCTTACCTGCTTGCCCAGAACAGTTCTGAGCAAAGTAAAATAATAACGGTAATTAGAACGAAGCTTTTCCGGGGCACTTCTGAGTACTTCCAAGTGACATACCATAAGACATCTTTTATTTGTCAGTTTGGGCTGGTCATACTTTTTTTTTCCCCTCAGAGTTGTTATTGGAAGAACAGTTCTGGATTCCCCACGAACCACTCAGAACTGTTCTGAACAGGCAAGTAAGAGGAATCAAAGGACACCTTAAGACTTCAGTGTATGTGCCAATGATGTGCAAGTTTTGAACGCATCTGTCCAGAAAGACGCGGCTACACCCTGTGAAATTATTTGGACAGGCATTTTGTAAATATGGTTCATACATGTTGTAAAAGAACACGCTGCAAGTTCATGTTAAGAGACAGCTAGCGTCGAAGCTGAAAGAAAGTTTATGGTCACCCTGGCTAGATTACTCAATGATGGTGCCGTGATGAACTAAAGTGCAGGCAGAAAAACACGAGGACAAAAGAAAGGCACACAGGACTAACGCTGCGTGCCTTTCCAAGTTTCAGGGTTCTAATTTCCTTCTAGAAAGCACAGAGTTGTCATGGTTGGTTTGAGTACATAGTTTTACAGAGAGAAAAACCGTGGATGAAAGCTGGTAGAAAATGTGACAACTTTTGTTGTTGCTGTTGTCCTGACCTATTAGCCATCTTTTATTTGGGCCATTTCAACTGCTCGAACTGCTCAAAACAGAAAAAATCAAAGACGACATTTATTACAAAGTTGTGTGGCTTATAGACCATTTATTCTCTGATTAATTGCACCACTTGTGCCATTGTCAAGCGCGCTGGCGAGAACAGGCTCACGATATACTGGAAGGGTAACTATGTAAAGGGGTGGCTGAGTGCCCACAAATTGACAGCCATCATTCATTTCTGCGCTTATGCCTAAGGAGTAAGGTGTGGGGTAATGTTTCTTAAGCAGAGGTTTTGTTCTTGTTTTCCTGTGGGTTTGCTGATTGTTGGTTATTTAGGGGGAAAAGTTTTAAAAGCCTCACAAAATTGATGTTCTTTTTTGGGGGGGGGGAGGGGAATCTCATTCCATGGTGTTCTGTTTAGCGTCAGGACATATTGCCACAGTCAAGTCATTAGACGGCAGCTCAGAGGCATTCAAGCAGCGCAGAGTGGAGTGCCGTCAATCTCTCGTTTGCGCGAGATTGGGTGTGTGCGGAAACACCCCGGCTTGAAGAAGAAGAGGACGTTCTCTCTCGCGCGGGCTTCCCTCAGCCAGCAGAGTCACTAATAGACCACTATAGGGTTTTTGATACCTTTTCTAATTAAACCAACTCCTTACTGTTGATGAGTCGCTACATCTACGCTACAATATGACTGACTGCTTTGGTAGGGCAAGATTATCCAACGGTGCATACTAAGTGCGAATGCAAGCTTCCTCTGTGGGTTCGGAAGGTTTTAAGTGCTACAGTAGTACTTTTGTCTGTCTATGTGAGTAGGTTTAGGCTTTAGGCTTTATGTTTAAGATTTAACTGCTAAATATGCTTTGAGGATTAAAATATTCGCTGTAATGACGGCTTCGGTGATTACGTTGAAAGTATAACTTTAAATACAAGTTTGGCATGTTGGAGGGTGCATATCATGATCATTGATGCAAGAAAAAGAGAGCTACACGAATGCTAGCGTGGACCTAGGGCACTGCCGAGACCTGCATTTTGTCGATAAAGTGCGTGCGGTTTTGTGGTTGCTACAATTCAGCCCCATGATTTGTCCACTTTGAGTAATGTTGTGGTATTTATTCGTATGACAATTGTGCCAATGTTGCTGGCATGTATTCTTTAAAGACCTGGAAGTGTTTGCTTGTTTGATATCTGTATAAGTGGAAAAGGACTGTTTGTGGGAAAAACGGTATATTTGCAAACGTCCAGTAATAACGGTCCTGTAAATCTGTAGTACTTAAAATGCATGCAGGTTCACGATTTGTACAGTCCACCTTCATTGGGTAGTCACTCAACAGCTGTGCTGATTGCTTCACTGGAATCATAGCGCATGTTTGTGCATCCACAGTCATACGTGCAATTGTGAAAAAAAAAATGTTTGTGAATTCACCACTGTAGTCAATTCACCTCGTACACTGGGGAAAATTAAAAGTTATGTGCGTGCAGGTGAAGCAAAGTGTGTGCAAGAGGTTTTTCTTTTTATGGGACCCTGAACGCTTCACATTATGCGTGGCACATTCCAAGCACAGCTGGTGTTTTCACATTTAATCATTTTTATAGTTGAGTTGAGTGAGGTGAGAAGAAAGGTACCAAACTCGTAGCTTCTGGCTTGTTTCAGATCGAGTACTTTTGCACTGAACCTCATGAAAACTTTTTCCAGAAGATTGTGAGATTTTGTACAGCAGTTGCAACAAATATACGTACGCCATCAGTAAACACACACCTGCTTCAGCTGTAGTTGAGCTGGCGCGACGGCGTCTCAGTTCCGTGAGCGTTCTCAAATAGCTCGAACCCGCGGTGGCTCCTCGCAATGTGTATGAGTGCATGCCTTATGCCTCACAACATGCACCACCCTAGCATTGCGTAAGGCATGCACTCATGCACACTGCGAGGAGCCACCGCGGGTTCGAGCTATTTGAGAACGCTCACGGAACTGAGACGCCGTCCGCGCCAGCTCAACACCGCCTCTGTTGGGCAGGTGGAGTAGGGGGCGACGAAGGAATAAGCCCAGTGTAGTACATCAGAAGGCGTTTATTCGCGCCAACCCCTTCAGTTACATTTCAGCATCCCCGTGGGTGAAAAGGGGCGATGGGCGATCTGGCGCCACGCGCAAGTGTGCGCGTCCTCGGCGCGCTGAACCGGTGGGCTCAGCAATAAGGGCAAAATCTGGGGTGCTGGCCGATGGGCTCGCAATAGAAAGACACTGTCCTTCCGTTCCCAGGCACGTACCGCATGGCGCGATCGTCGAGTGTCAGGTACGGCTAATATGTGAGTGAACGGACTGAGAATCAACCGAAGGCACGGGCCGGCAGCCGGAAGGGCTAGCGGGCTTAGAGCCGGCGCAAAAGAGCTGCGACCGGGCGGTGAGGAAATAGTTACGCACCTTCGGCTGTCCTCCTGAGCGTCTCCCCGAACGAACCCCCGCACAGGTGCGGCGTTCGCGTCCCGGCGAGGGTGGTGTTCGGGCATCGTTCAAACGGGCCAATGAGGTGAGGTTAGCTCCAACACCAGGGCGGAGCCCCCGCTGCGTGACAGTGTTTTATCGCCGCAACGGTTGCAGGAGTTTAGAAGACGGCTCGGCTCTACACAGCGGCGCCGAGACGAGCCGGCAACTCGAAGGAGACGAAGGAGAAGGGGGGAAAAGCGCCGCGCAATGCCTCGGGCGCCAGGATCCCCACACTACTAAAGCAGCGAAAACTTGGGGGGGAAAAAAGAGAAAACAGCAGAAGAACTTTTATTTGTCTTTTAGAGGAGACTGATTTCATCAACGCGCTTGGGAAAGTGCAAATCATTAGTGTGAGTGCTTTGCTACCTGCTACAAGATATCCAACCACTCCCGTCTTGTGTTATCTGAGCATGAGGTAAGCCTTGGAACATTTGCATGTCATTCTGGCTCTCGACCAAGGTTCGACGTTTGTTTGGTCTTCCCAATTCCATTTTTCTCTTCACGGCCCTGTTCCGTAATTTACGATGCTCCCTTTGGATTCCTGTGTTTATTGGCTTCCTTTTTGTGGCTCTTTGAGAAGGAGATGCGCGACAGGGGAGAAGAAATGTGGCGTAAAAGGGGGTGGATGTGAACTGCTTTGCTCGAATCCTTTTTGCACCAACGCTAACACCCATCGCTGCACTGGTGTCGTGCTGCATCTGGGGGAAACTCCCGACAGAGAATGGTGACTGAAATAGACTCATTGGGCCACCCATTCCAAGGCTAGAGCACGCAGAAACATAGTACTTTTGGCAGTTTAACAAGTTGTTGAAGCCACCCCTGGGCTATGAGGCACGCCGCACTCTAGGGCTCTCTGCATTAACTCTGACCACCTGTGGCACCAGTGGCAAGGAACCATTTTTAAGGCCCACTTCAAACACCGAAGTTTAATGAGCTGTACAATTAGTTTCAAGCGATGCATCAAAAAAACGGTTCTCTTATTGCATTCACCAGCGTTCATAGTAGTGGAAAATATAAAAACTACAGTTCTGTGACTAGCGCTGTCTTGTCTACTGTTCCTCCAAAAACGACTAATCTCTAATTGTTTTGGGAAGTAATGAACTGGCTCAAAAAATAATGGCATACTTGAAATCAGTGGAAAGAAAGCAACGAGACTGACAAGTTCCGCAGAGTTCACTTCATTTATTTCAACCTTAAAGGCCCGAGGGCATTACATAAGGGAGGGCAAGTGACGAGGTACAGAGCAATGTTCAAACATAACACACGTTTTTTTAACAGCCATGTCCCGACCCTTAACATGTGCCGAAATCTCATCGCATGGGCATTTTCACTTTTCACCTCGGCCGGGAATTGAAGCCACGTCCTTGGGCTCAGCAGCAAAACACCTTGGCCACCGAGCCACGACGGTGGGTCACACCAAAACGCGTCTGAGCATCTCAACGTGATTACCACCTCTAGTCAATCTGGGGGGGCGGGAAAATGCCTTCATATTAAGCTTTCCTCACTCACCATCTGCATGGATGTCGTCTCTCCAACCCATCCTCAACTTCACGTCGCAAACTTCCTGCCTTGCCCTTCAGGTGGAAGAGAATCATCGATGCCCTCACCCTTATCATTCAGTGATGGCAGTGATGTAATTTCTATGAAGTGAACTTGTTTTGTACGCTTCTCGGAGTTTGCAGAAGCTCTCTTGCACTTGACCTTTCCGAATACTATAGTCTGGCCGCATGTGGAAGGCTTTAAGTGCAACACCCCACCGTTCTGTACCTTCTTTAAGAAAGACAGAAAACTTAAAAGGTGTAGCGAGTATTGTGGACATTTCCCTGGAGTACCTTCTTTTATCTCGGTCATCCGAGCGCATATTTCGGAGTTCTTGAAAACCGCCAAGTACGCTCGACCGAAACACAGGCGTGAAAGTTGCCTCAGTTGGAGTGTAGGCGGTTTTCGTTTATGAAAAGGCACTTTTTGTGGCCGAGCACTTCCGACCACTTGCTCAGAGCGAGTCACTTGGCAGCTAGTACGAGTTGAAGGCACCAAAGCAATGACTCCGAAGTTTGGGCACACCGTTTGAGCCATACAGGGGCGTGTTTCTTTCCTACCCTGGAAGTTAATGTCGACCGCATCGTCGTGATCACGTACTGTAAGAGTGTCTGTACTAACTGCATATACCATCTGAAGGCTGTTTATCCCAAGAAGCTATGAGCCTGGAGAGCTTCACTGGTGCAAGCAAGACAGGTAAGAGCAGTGCAATGTAGCGCAAGCTAAGTTGCCAGGACTGGCCAAACAGCTGTCGCTATTGTTGAGTTACACACGTTACCCTAGTCCTCCACTTCTTCTGTCGGTCTCGACTTGCATCTGCCGAGTAAATATGGAAAAACTCTCCCCCGTCTCTGAGTCTTTCGCTTTGAACCAGCAGACATATATACATGTGCTGATTGTATTTTTACATGGTTATATTTCCCAGGCATACCTCAGGTAAGATATCTATGTGCTTACAAGTATTACGTTGGCCTGCTTGTCCTACCCATGTAAGTGTCTTTTTCCCAGGAATTATCCCGAAAATTCTACGTTGTGGCAATTAGAAACGTGAAATCACTCATAAAGTGAATGATGTACTGTTGGGTTTTTTCGAACAGAAATCTCAATCGGAGCGGAGCCACTTTTGCTTTCAGGGAGAAAAAAAATGTGGTGAGCAACTGTGACAAAATCTGGAATCGTATGAACCAGAGCAACGCCTCCTTTAACTAGGCGATGACCAGAAACATCAATAGCCACAAGTCGTGATGCTCTAAGTGACGTATTGGCACAGACAAAGAAGGTATGCGTATGGGAAAAATTGAAACAGGTTCTTGTAGTTCGAAGCATTTATTCTTTCTTTTTCTTTATCGATATTTAAGGCTCTCAGACCGCAAGCGAGACCGAAGTGCCAAAAAACGGCCCTTCCATTTTGAGGCAGGCCTTCCTCAAACTCACCAACACAGTGCTTCTTAATGCACCATAGTTTATAATTGCGGGTGCGGCTATGCATATGCGAAATATTCGGCCGTATGTTACGACCTAACCAAACCAGCTGGTCTAAATTAACCTTTCACTAGGGTGCGCTTCCTACCACGGGTATCGCCTAGCTTGGTGCTTCAACCCCTGGTTACTAGACGTGTGCGAATATTCGGAAGTTTCAATACTTACCGAATAGTGTTCGCTATGCAATTCGATTGCACTGCAGTTTTACCGTCTGAACTATTCAAATATTCCGAATTTCAAATATTTGGAATAGCAGTAAAAGTTGGCTCTGCCGCAGGGTTTGCCCCTTTGGGTTGGATTTTTCGCATGACCCCGGCGTTTTGCAAAAAAGCTTAACGCACGCAAGCCTTGCGCGAAACAGGGTATCCTAACTCTGGTGTATATCACCTGCACGACAGCGCCCGAAAGAATTTTGATTTAAATGACCTTGGCCAAACATAAGGAAGAGATGAAAGCGTCGTCTGCTACGCTGCCGCGCTCATATCGTGCTTCCAAGAGCTTTCCGAGGCGGGCATAAATTCCATTTCTGCAGTCCGAACTCGCTCCTCAATTTTGATGCCTTTTACCAATGCAAAAGTCATGAAATGACCTGATCGCTTGCATTTGGTGGGACCGAGCCGCAACAAAAATCGCTCACAAAACTTCCGCCCTTACGCACTCACAAACAAGCAATTGTTTTATAATGATGATGATGATAATGTTTTATAGGCTACTTTTTGTAGCAAGGTAACAATACGTTACATATTTCAAGAAAGCAATAATGAAGTTTTGTTTTTGTGGATTTTGACAGTCAACCAACAGCTTTTATTTTGTGGTGGTGTTGCTGCTATCTGCCGACCAGAATACGTACCGTTCGCGCCGCTCTAATGAAGTTGGCAGCGGACGCAGAGCAGTGAGTGTGAGCGTGTGAGCACGTGGATGTTGGCGTCACTTTTGACAGCTCTTCCACGCTGCCTTTAAAACTGTCAGTAGTATTTGCTTTATCCAATGCAACTTACTTCGTAGAATGCTAGCAAGCGCGTACCATTTGACGCTAGTATTTTCTTAGGGAAAAGTCTTCCCCTTCAACGAAGGGCTACGCCGCTGCGGTTTCGAAAGTCGCAATGGGTGACGGCCGACATCGAAGAGCGCAATGTCGTTAGATTTTCACCCCCCGTCTCATTTCAACGGTACGAAGCCGTCATTATGCTCCTCGCAAAAGATGTCACGCTGAAAAAGGTGCGGTTACAATTCATCGACCGTTGTTTAATTTCCTTCGTGGTGCGAGCTTGTTGTTTACCTTCGCAGGTGGTTGACTTCGGCTGCTCGACGGGGAGGTTCTTCATTCATCTCAAGCAACTGCAGCAGCTGACTCACTACGCTGCCGTGGACATCAGCTATTCGTGCCTGGAGAGCGCCTACCGCGAGGCCAGACCCCTCGCCTGGGATTTAATGCACAAGCGGTATCACACGCTCACCTGCCAGTTTTTCAAGGGAAGCGTCGCCGACCGGGACCCGAGGCTTTTCGGCTTCGACGCCGTCACCTGCATCGAACTGTGAGTGGATTTTATCGTTTATCGTTTCACCCTTTTTTTCCCCCGGATTTTATCGTTTCCCAGCCTGTTTTCGAGTTTTTAGCAGGGGCCACGATACCGTGGTTCCAATTGTGTTGTGAGCTATTGTTCAAGAAACTGGAAGTTGCGTAATTTACGTCTGCTTAGGTAACGCATTCATGTGCCGCAGCATATGTAGCCCTTTGTAAAATAACTGTCACTTAATGCTTTCCTTTAATGTGATAGTCTACTACGACCTACCAAAAGTACAATTTCTACCCTGCGTTGTAATTTCGTAAAAATCAACTTGTCAGTTTAACATGTTAGACTGAACAATCAGGCTGAAGCCGTTAAATAAAGCGCTAACCACATGGAGCGATTTTTCCAGCGACGCGACGAGCGACGCGACTAGGATCCGCAGTTGCCGAACCGAAGTCGCTCGCCGAGGCAACCACATGACAGCGACTGCTCGAGCGACTGAGGATGGCGATTTCAATGTTGCCGCACACACGCGCTTGGTACGCTGGTTGTTTGCAAACATTTTTTTGTTCATTTGTCATTAAAAAGCATGACTAAAAGTAATACGCCTTTCTACCTTGCTTTTTGCACTTCATTGCATCTCTAAAACTGGTTTGGGTTAGCGATAGCGGCAAGCTCTTCCTTCTGCACCTCGTCTCTCAGCTCCAACATGAACGCCGTGAAGAATTCGCTTTCTTGACGTCGTTTTTCCCCACGGGTCTCACCCAGTGCGTGCGGGAGCCTTCTTGCTCCTGCTTCAGCGTGTACACAAGCTTTACCACGCGAAGCTTTCTTTTCCGCTGCACCGCAAACGTCGTCTGCGTGGATTTGCAAAGTCTTCCCCCCGTTCTCTTCCAAAACCGGAGGTTGCGTGCTTACGTAGGGGCTCTTCCTATTGGCTAGTCGCTGAGGGCCACTTCCGGGAGGCGAGCGACTGTTTCTGGCGACCCAGAAACCGAGCGATTCGATGAGCGACTTGGTCCGCGGCGAAAAGTAGTTCGTCGCTAGTCGCGTCGCTTGCAAAATCGCTCCATGTGGTTGGGGCTTAAAAAAAAAAAAAAAACACTGATCAAAGCATTCCCGCAGTTGAAGTTGTTCTTTACGACTGAAGTGAGCTTGTTTTGTTGGAGCACTTTTTCTGAAAGGCTGTGGCTAGACATAACTATAATCATCGCCGAAGTTACGACGAGTTCCAGCCCAGGTCAAGTCGGCTTTTTTTATGTAACTGGCCAAACCGCTTCTGCTCGCTGATTGTCCATGGTCGCTGTTAGTAATTACTATTAATACAGATAACCGTATTAACTGTAGCGATGACGACGTTGGGACATAACTTTATTGATGATTTCAGCTATGGGGGCTATGAAGATAGAACAAAGTTCTGTTCACATTGAAAGAACTAGCTTTTTGTAGCTCAGTCAGCCCCGTTCAAGCCACAAAATAAGTTTTTTTTTGTCAATAAAAAGTGAGGAAACATTGAAAAACTTTCAAATTTTGCAGTCCAGTGATGTAGTACGGCCAAGAGTGCTGCGATGTTGGCCAGCAGTGGACACAGATTTATCAGTGCAGGAAGTGCACATGATCGTTCAGTTGATACAGTTAAATAAAACTGGACGCCCCGCTACAATCGCTCGCTCATGTTTCCTGGTGGGGGTACCGTCAAGCCGTTAGGATGTGCCTAAAAAAAAATGAAGCTAATTTTTTATGCCTTGCATTGCCTTTATACTCAGAGTTTTGCCCTATAGCGGGCGTAAAGTTCATTGAACCGCATTTGTAGTACTTTTATTTTTTAGTAAGCGAACTGTCGTAATCATGTAGCTTGTCAGAATATGCAATTATATCCTATTTACACAACTACCTCGAAGCCTTTGCAGATGAGGTTGCCACTCGAGATGATTATGAAATGCCATTCCATCAATAAACCTGAAAGCAACACGCTAGCTTCTGAGTGTATTTGATGCTGCAGAAAAAATTTGCGAACCCTTGTAAGTGAGCTTTTATTTTTCCGCAGGCTAGTCACTGAAGCGTGGTTGAGAAATTAGGAGTTTCCTTATTAGAAATTGCTAGATATTAGCACATTAGCACCAATTCTGGCCAATTTTTTAACTATTGTATAACGCCATGCAATTGCTGCCCGTATTCATGGTTTGCGTTTTGTTGCGGCTGTCAGGTTGTATTGTATCTTGTACTTTTTTTTTGTCACACCATGTTGTATTGTCCCCCCACTCCACCCCCTATATAATACCCTCTTTTAGAGGGCCTTTAGGAATAACCTGAATAATAATAATAAGAATAATAATAATAATTCATAAGCATTTGCCTTGATTTGCAACTGTTCAGAGGAAATTATTATTCACTTTGCATTCGCTTCGAAGGTGAAAATCACTGTTTGCACACCCCAAGCTACAGTAGAATCTCGTTACAAGCGACACCGTTACAAGGGACACTTGGTTATAAGAGACATTTGAATGAAAACAGTTTGCTTGGCTTTCCTATGTTCCCCATGTTAGCAACGTCGCGTACAAGAGGCCTTTGTTACAACACATACATTTTCCCGAGTCCCGTGAGTGTCTCTTGTAATGATGTTTTACCGTATTGGTGCTTATTGGAGTCTTACACCTGATTTGCGGTAGACTTTTTTATTCAGGCGTATAAATTTGTCCCAATTCCAGCTAGGTCCCATTGAATGCACGTTCGGTTGCTAGCTGAGGCAATCAAAACGCATCACCTTGTGTCGAACAAACCCCAGGCTTTTCGAGCCAGTGTGAAGACTTCATGTGAAAAACGCAGCCTTGAGAGGTGGGGGGGGGAATCAAACCTTTTGAGCTTTCTTTCCGCAGCTTTGCCCAACTCTGAAAATTTTTTGAATCTGAGTCCAACATCTTCAAGATTCCACCCTTCATTATTTTTATCAGATAGTCCCATGTTTTCTTACAGAAGAGTCTTTAATTACCTTGCCGATGTTGAATTCTTAAAGTACATAACATACTCCCCATGGTCTCACTTGTCCTCATGTTCCGCCACCAAACAATGGCGGTATTGTGGGGTTTTTAACAACTTGCATACCAATATTTCTTACTTTTAATTATGGCCTTATACACCAACTTCCATGGTTTAATTTTGATGTAGTGGATTTTTTACAGATTCCATTTTAATATCGCCTCAGCATCCCACCATGGTCATGGCCCTCTTTGCCCTCGTCGGCCTTGCGCCATAAAACCCTAAATCATCATCATCATCTTCAAGATTCCATAGTATCTGAGGTGTGGTGCTCAGAATCGGGGCTTCCATTTCTGGCCACTACGTACCAGTGTTTCAGTGACTGAGGTGCAAACGAAAACTAGATCTCTTGTTGAGGATAGTAGACGCAGATTAGGAACTACGAGGAGGTGGCTCAACTACCGTATTTCAGCGCGTATAACCGGCCCCTGCATATAATCCGCACCCCCACTTTCAGCCCGCCGGAAAAGAAAAAAAAATATTTGCGTATTGCACGCACATTTGATACAGGAAAAGCTGCACCAAAGCTACTGCTCAAGCGACACATCACATACTGTGAAGACAGAAGCGTATAATATTTAGCAAGTAGGATACCACTTACTGCAAGGTGAAACTCTCAATTCACTAATGAAATTGTGAGTGCGCTCGTCCTTGTTTTTGCTTCCTTGTATGTTTTGCGCAATCGCTGCCATGGAAGGCTTAGTCAGTGTTACTGCGTAGGCGCTTTGCGGCACAATGCGCATTGCCATGAAGCTGAACTAAAGGAAAAACCCCGCGTATTATCCGCACCCCTACTTTGCCACTGAAATTTTCGCATTTTTGGTGCGGGTTATACACGCGGAAATACGGTACTCAATAGCCCTCTAGTGAGCAGCTCTGGATGCGCTAGGCCCAGTTTCGAACTTCTTTAGCTTTTGCTCATGTGTTTGAATTTCGGCGCACATTGAAGGTGCCCAGTTAATCCGGAGCCCTTTACCACGGCGCACCTCATCGCCTGTCTAGTGTCGATGCCTTCAGCCTCGTAATCAATCAAGAATTTATTTAGCGTTGAACAGTGCCTGCTAGAAAAAAACTAATATCGTTTTCAAGGACATGAGTGGCCACTCTCAGTGCTGGAAAACTGTTTATCTTCAAGCAAATTCAGAACATATTTTCGAAATATTTTGAAGTTTGAAAATGCAAATTGGTACAGGGGTGAGACAGCTGCGCATATTGCGCAGTTTTGATACAAATGTGTTTTCCTGCGCCAGGCTGCTCCAAAAGCTTGAAAATCGCAAAAATTGCGCCAAACTGCTCCAAAACAGTCTGAGAGCCAAGGATTTTAACGCTCCCGTCAGTCTCAGTGGGGAAAAACCCCTGCTTACTGACGCATAATTTTTCAGCACCCCCAAGGTGATGCTGTTTGTAAAGGTTTTTTTTTTTGATTGATCTTCAAAAAAACACCGCATGAAACTGCCTCAGAGACCTTTCTTTTTTTTTTTTTTTTTCGAAAGTCGCGTCAGGTTGCACATGTTACATTCTGCGAGTTTAAAGTTTCCCTATCGAAAACCATTCCAAAGTCCCGTAGAAAAAATGCTTATGCGTACTGAGGCGACAAACTACTTGTGCAAGTTGACAAAAAAAAAAACGGCAATTTTTGGAGCGCCTTATCTCTGGAACGACATCAGCGTTCAGCGGGCGCCGCCATCTTGGTGTGGTGAAGATAGGAAAACATGGCCCGCCGGGCGAAGCAGGTGCACTGGCTGAGTGCTCTTCGCCGATTTGTACCGTGGTTTTGGTTATGGGGGTGGCTGGGTGTAACTTTAGTCGTTTGATCTGTTGCGGGAAGCTGCGCGACTCGAAAAACGGGAGTTCATCAAAAACAACGTGGTGCGTTGAGTGTGAGGCGCGGTGCGTGCTTGAAGTGAAATTTCGCACTCGTTGCGGTGTTATAAAACGCTGATTTATTGCTGCCTCTGACAG
Source organism: Haemaphysalis longicornis (assembly GCA_013339765.2). Taxonomy (NCBI): domain Eukaryota; kingdom Metazoa; phylum Arthropoda; class Arachnida; order Ixodida; family Ixodidae; genus Haemaphysalis; species Haemaphysalis longicornis. The sequence continues at coordinate 33,793 of JABSTR010000700.1, read as the reverse complement.
GCAAGCTTGCGAGCGGCGGGAATGGGAATGGACGATAGACGCTGCAGAAGTGGCGGCGCAGGCTACATGGCCGGAAAATATTGAAGCAGTGTCTGAGGACGGGCTATTGCACGCAATTAATAATGGTTCATCTATCTGAAGTGAAGTTGGAGCCAAGGGGGAGGTGGACTGAACATACCAACGTTACTCAAATTTACGATCGTAGTGAACGTGTACCTTGGGGATTGAAATGGGGAGGTCGGGGGGGGGGGGGGGGGGGGTGCGACGATTGTCACCTCGACTTGCGCAACTTTTACCGTGGCTCAGCCGGGTCTGGGAGCAAAAAAATATAAAATTCAGAAGTTTTCACATCGCCATTTTCGAACGATATATTTAGGAATTTAAAAAGTTTGTTTTGTAAAATGCATTGGGAATTGATGAAAAACTTTTTTATGAAGATGTATTGCTATTGTTCATAAACCAATCTTTAAAAAAAGTTGAAAATCCCACATCCCTTCTTCCTTTCCTCCCCCCCCCCCCCCCTCTTGGATTGTGTTAGGTTGCCTGGCTGTTAATCAAGGTTCTCCTGCTCCTCATTGCTGTGACTGAGCATCAGCTGTTTCAACCCCCTGTTGAATATTGGAGTTAGGGCTGCTTAAAACTTATCTTGAAGCAAATTTTGAATATATTTCCGAAATATTGGGATGTCTGCGGATGCATATGGGCAGTTGTTTTAATAAACTTCGATACATTTGAATGATGCCTTGTTGAAAAGTAGAAATTCCACACTTAAATGCATAGTTAAGTAGCCCACTGGGTGGCCACTGAATTTTTGGACCACTCGTGGTCTAATGTGCGTCTGCCGTCCTCCATACCAGCATTTGCAGTTTTGACCTCGACCAGAGAAGCAGCAGCTGGAAATGGAAACCCTTGTTGTGTGAGCACAATACCTCATCCACTGCGCTGCGGTTTCAGGAGCTCCTACAGGCCTCGAAGCTTCATAGTTGCTTGAAGATCACGAACCAACTAGCTCGCACCAGATTCCTGCTATTACTCAGCTAGGGCTAGTCCCCGAACCCTGTTGAGTGATTTTCATTATGGGAGTTGTAACCGCTAGTTTGTGTTTTTTTTACAGTTGGTGTTCTTCGTGAGCGGTGCTGGTGAAAAGCTCCGAGCAGTGTTATTGACACCTCTGTTGTGCACTGTGGCTTTCAGCTGGATTAATGGAGCAAGCTGAAAGCAGTGTGTGTGTGTACTGCTTCTTCCCTGCTTTCTTGCCAGAGGTGTGCTTTGGAAACCCGGGAACTTTCGCAAATGTTTATTCGTCTAAAATTTCCCTGATTTTTGCGCATGTCCAGCGTGGAACACCTGCAGGGCGAGGCCCTGGAGCAGATGCCCGAGACCATATTCGGCTTCGTTCGACCGCGGCTGGCCGTGATCACCACCCCGAACCAGGACTTCAACGTGGTCTTCGACAAAATGGACGGCATGCGCCACTGGGACCACAAGTTTGAGTGGACCAGGCAGCAGTTCCAGAAGTGGTGAGTGGTTGAAGGAGATGCCAGCTTTGTCCTTCGAAAAGACTGATTTGTCCCGATAGCAGTGGTACCAATCTTATCGCAATCTTCCTACAAATGGGGAATCTGATGAGCAAAACAGGTGACTGCCCGGCCATTTTGCGGAAACTTCTCCGATGTCACGGAATCTTGCTTGTGCCGTTAATGGCCACTGACCAAAGCCACTACCAAGAAACATGGCTGAGGGATTGTAGTGGAGCTTCTTGTACAACTTAAGGCTAACTTGATTGTACAACTTGAATGCTAACGTGCAGTTAACGCACTGGTAACTGTGAACAGCAGAGCTGTGTATTGTAGGTCAAACCTTTTCGTCCGTCTGCTGTATGTCCTGCGTCACGCACGTTCCCAGATCCACCGATAGGGGCCGCAGTGGTCTCACAGGGGCTGGGGTGCCTTGATGGGCAGGCGTCGAACTGGCAGAATGTTTTGCACGGCGATGGGGCTGCTGTTCTCTGACGTTTGAGTGAAGCTTGGCTTACGCTTGGGCCCACACAAAAGAACCACAGCTCCACTGTTTTCGCAAGTTTCACTCTGGGCATAACTGCGTTTCATTTTTCTTTTTTTGCAATGCTGGCTTGTCTATCGTCGCTGCTGCCCATATTGCATCATTGTGGCGCGAAATTTGGGAGTTTTTGAATATTTCTCAATTTACTTCGAGTAACATCATTATTGGTTTTAATGGAGTTCGTTACAAGAGGCGAGTTCTTTCAAATTGAACATTGTATTGTGCGCTGTTTTCATGATCCCTTTAAACTGCCAGCAATACTTGTGCTGGTTAGCTCTGAGATACCGATTGCATCTTGCAGGTGGGTAAAGAGCACAACTCTTGCTGCGTGCAACCACTGTGTTTAAGTCGCTTAAGTTTTTTTTTTTTTTTTTAATGCGGAAGCTTCGAGGGTTTCCACTGTGTGCGAAAGTGGCATTAATGGGGCCATGAAGACAAAATGCAACCTTGTTCAATTTGAAAGAAGTAGTAGCCTGTGGTAAGTCGGCTTTATTTCAGCCATTGAAGACACTTTCGAGATAAAAGAATGTAACGAATATTGAAAAAAATTCAGATTTGGTGCTACAGCGATTCAATAGAGGTCAGCACTAAAAACAGAGTTACGAATGTTTTCACTGCATGCGAGTATTCAAGTGACGCAATCAAGCGGAACTAAAGGCCCCACTGTGACCACCCAGTCATGCTTCTTGCCAGTGGGTGTGGTTAATATGTAGAGTATTGATGCGAACTTTGCGATAAAATAGATATCGCTGTTATCATCAGTACAAAGCAGGCTTTCTAACGACCCATACTTTGCTTTTGTCTTTGTGGCTCCTGTAATGTGTGGTGCAAAAAATGGTCACCACCGTAAAAAGCGAAAGCACTGCCAAAAATGTCAATTGTGACACTGCATGTATGGGTTAATTTCGATAAAGCGAACTAATTTGTTTCAAAATGAAATTGGGCACATTTGAGTTTTACATGGGAATTGAACCTTGGTCTCCCCAGTAAAAGCCAAAGGCGTTTTCGCAACACTTACATCAGCAGTGCATTGTCAGCAGCGGAACAAGAGTTGCCGATTCTGATGGCGTGAAGTTGCACCATTCTCTGCCCGGCAAAGTAATTGGGACCAAAAGACGAAGACGTGAAAGTGAAGAAAAAAATGCAGACACGATGTAGCAGTAAAGACGACCTTGATCAATGCCACCTGCACTGACCTGCCGCCTAGTCTGTGGGAAAAGAACTAGAGTAATTTTCTTCAAGCATCGTGAACTGGTCATTTCTAGGCCTCAAGCAGTGTGCCTTTACTCTGCAAACAATACGTAAAAGACTGGCCACTGTTCTGCATATTCACTCGGTGAACCGGTCTGGCCAGTGGTCAAGCTTTGATGACACCTTCTTTGGATGGTCATTGTAAGCGAAAATAAAATTCATTGCCTGGCGGCTTCCTTACTAAAGCTGTGATGCCCGGGACCTGTATTTTCGTGTACTAACTGAAATTGAGGTCGACTCAGCGAGCAATGCAATGGAAGATGATAGGGTGTAACGTTAAAGGAGCCATGAAGACAAAATACAAGTTGGGGTCTATTAGAAAACTGTTTAGTCCGATAGCAGTGGTATCAATATCATCGCAATCTTTGAACAAATGACGGAAAACGGGCGAAGCAGCCGCGACCCCCTAGCCGATTTCCCACAACTTTTAGATGACGTCAGGAACCATTGTTGTACGATTGGCGGCCGCCTAACTGACCCTGTCGCGACGACACCATGACTGGACGTCTGTAATGGGGCCTCTAGTTCATTTGACCACGTCACTTGAATGCTAACGTGCAGTTAACGCACTGAAAATTATGTTTTATTGTTGGCCCGTATGACGTCATTCTTGCTCATAACACGTCACTGTGGTGCAAAATTTGAAAGTTTTTAAATACTTCTTGCTTTTTTTCGTTAAAAAAACATCTTGTAGCTGTAATGGAGCTGAGTGAGATACTGAATCCTAGTTCTTTCCGAAGTTGTATTCTCTTCATGGCCTTTAAGGGACAAGGGAGCGGAGTGGGTTGGGGAACATGCGCTAAGACATATCAGTAGAAGTTAAAGGAGCACTGACACGTGTTACACTTTTATTGTTTATCGATGCTTAATGGTCTGGCCAACCTGAAACAGCACTTCAAATACTTCAGCGCGCGATAGTTAATTACATTGAACGGCCTGAAAATCGTTTGTTTCAAATTCCCGCGCTTTCATCTTGAACGGCGCATATGACAGACTCCCTGGCTGACCTCACTGCTTTGTGCGGACGTCACCGGCCCGCTTGAGAGGGTGTTGCGCCCGCTCGCCGCTGGTGGGGCCGCGGCGTGAAGTGACGTCACGGGTTTTTGACAAGTGCTGTCGCATCACTTCTTTTTCCTTTCCTGGAGTGATGTCATGCTGATGTCCATTCGCTGAGTGCCGCTCCGGCGCTGCTCCGTCGGCGTGATAAATGAGATCCAATTGAACTACGTTCTTCGCGTCGCAGGCCGCTCATATTTCACCCAGGGTATTCTGTTGAGGGAAGGAAGCGAACTGTGCAATAATATTAACGCCAAACATTGGTGTCAGTGCTCCTTAAGAATGGGCGTGGGCAGGGCATGATAACCGTTGGTCACTACGGGGCAACAGAGTGGATCCCTAAAGAAGGCAAGCGTGGCAGGGGGCAGTGCAAACGTTTTGATTAGCTGCAGGGTTTAACGTGCCGACGCAACGCTGGCGATGAGGCGTGCCGTAGTGGAGGGCTCCGGATTAATTTTGACCACCTGGAGATCTTTAACGTGCGCCGAAAATCTCGTTCACACCAGGCGTTTTTGCTTTTTGCCTCCGTCAGAAAAGCGGCCCCCGCGGCCGGGAATCGAACCCGCGACCTCGTGCTCAGCAGTACAACGCCTTAGCCATTGAGCCACCGCGGCCGGTGGTGGCAGAAAGTTAGGTGGGCAGATGAGATCAAGAAGTTTGCGGGGATAAATTGGTCGCAGTTAGCACAGGACCGGGATAATTGGAGATCTATGGGAGAGGCCTTTGCCCTGCAGTGGATGCAAACAGGATGATGATGATGTTGGGGAGGAGGAGGAGGAGGAACTGATGACAGTGATGGCGTTGACACGTGCGCAGGTGTGCTGACATAGTGGAGCGCTACCCCAGCTACGAGGTGCACTTCAGCGGTGTCGGGGATGCGCCATCCGAAAAGTACAAAGATGTGGGCCACTGCAGTCAGATTGCCATATTCAGGAGGAAGCCCTGCAGCCTCAACGGGGAGGTGCCTGTGGAGCCCACGCCTGAGCGCGAGACGCCTCTGAAGTCGATGCCTGGCGGTGAGGAGCTCCCGCAGTCGTCACGTGTGTGCGAGGAACCTTTGAAGTCTGAGTGTGAGGCCCGGTTGGAGTCTGGGGCCGAGTGTGAGGCAGCTCGGACGTCGATGCCTGATGTGGAACAGCCTGCGGAGTCAGCACCTCAACCCGAACCATATGAATTGGTATGCCAACTCCTTTTTTTATTTTTTTATCTCCGCGAAGGACATTTCGGGGAGCTAAAGAGGGTGGATAGAATGAAGGCCAAGTTCTGGTGTTCAGGGTCTTGGTGTGAGCAGGTGGCGATGAAGGAGTTAGAATAGTGGCTCGGGGCCCGCATCTCCGTACACAACATTTCCCTGTGTTGGTTGCGTTGTGTGGCTGATTGACCCCGGTGCTATGTTATACAGGTGTGTGCCGCTGGAACGAATGTGCTTCAATGAATTATTTGGGATTATCCTCAAGCCACTTGTACAAATGAAGCAAAAAAATCCTCATCCCAATGAACAACTTCCTCTGGATTCTTCCACTTGTTTAAACGTTTCTTGCAAAAAAATGAATAAATAAATAAAAATAATACGCCGTCTATTTTAGAAGTGAAAACTTGGGCAGCCACTCATTCGGAACACTGCAAGCATTTGTATATTATTGTTACGGTACCCGGGACATTTGAACATGTGGGCTAACGTACGGGATAGCAGAGAGGACCCCGGCTAGCTTCGCTAGAGAACGCTACGCGCCATACACTAGCCCTGCGCAATCCGAAGAACTCACGCACGGGTTCGGGTACTCACATGCGGTAGACAGGCCCGGGAAACCAAAAGTGAGCTTTATTGCCTGGCAGATACAGGGCATACACCAGACAACACGACTATCGCTCGCGGGGAAACAGTGGCTCCTGTCGCTCGCTCAAGCCGCTGGGCTCAGACCTCGATATCCGTCATCACGGCCGCGGGAGCAGGGGAGGCATCCCGTGGCGACCGATCAGGGCAGAATCTATCAGCAGAGTCCCTGCGGCACGCTCTCGCGGGCCGCTCGTCAGCTCGGGTGGAAGAGAGGAGGTTTCTGGCGATCGAGAAGAGGGCGGCGAGGGAGAAGGCGACGAACCGGTCATCCCTCCCCCTCGCCCCCCGCACACGTTCGCGGCGAGCCGGTTCGGCGCATTGCGCGGAGTCGTGAAGAGAGCACGACCTACGTGACGCGTCGGCTACCCAAAATGGCGGCTACCAGCTCGCCCCAACACGTGTGCGGACAAGGCATGGGGGCACAAGGATCCCCACTAACAGCAGCTGTGTTGGGGTTTGGCCAAGATGAGATCAAGAAGTTGGCGGGGATAAATTGGTCTGAGTTAGCCCGGGACTGGGATAATTGGAGATCAATGGGAGAGGCCTTTGCCCTGCAGTGGGTGTAGGCAGGATGGTGATGATGGGCTTTGGCACCAGCAAGAAAGGTGTTGCTCCACCGTTACGAGGTGTAGACAATGGAGAGACAGAACACTAAGGGAGCTGATCGCTCTTATCTGCGGCTTCTTTGTGGCAGCATATGTTACCCCGAAGTACAGTAAGAACTCGTTACAAGAGACACTTGTATTTAAGAGACATTGGAATGAATCAGTTTGGTTGGTTATCCTATGTTTGCCATGTTAGCCATATCACATAGAATATTGTGACGAAGCCGAGGACGACGCAGTTGTCTTGAAAGAAAAACAAGTTTATTGGAGCGAACTTGTGCTCCCCTAACCGCTCAAAAGAATACAGAGGCGGCGAAGCAGCGGTCAACAAAGTGACTTGCGTCGGCGAGCGTCGTCGAAAGAATGCCGCGGCGTCTGCTCTGCAGGCTTTTATCTTTCGGCGCAAGTGTTTCTGGAACCGTCGATTCACATCCAGAACATTGCAGATCACAGAAGATTATTCTGGGCTAGTGGCGTTAGGGCGAAACAGTCTGCTTATGTGAATGTGATAGCCCGTGCGGCATAAAGTAAAGAATGGAAGACGCGGCTTTGCGTTTGGAACGCAGATAACACAGCCGGGCGTGGCCCGGCAGTGAAAACAAACAATAAATAAGCAAACCCATACATGGTTCGCGGCAATATGAAACAGCTTGGTTGGTTTTCCTGTTTTCCATGTTAGCCACATCACATAGAAGAAATGTTTTCCTTGAGTGTCTCTTGTAGTGCGGTTTTACTGTACTTCTCTTCTGTGATGGTGTAGTTCCCCTCGACGAGTTTCGATGAGTATCCCTCACTCAGGATTTCGGCTTTGTCTGATGCTTTGGACGAACACGATAAATCGCAACTGATAAAGGTTGGATGTTAACGGCACAAGCCCAACTGGGGCAAAGAGCACCAAAGCAGTGGTTATACATGAGAAGGATGAAAAAATAAACACTAAAATAGGTCAGCAAGAACAAAAGTGAAATCAGTCGAGGACAGTGAGGGTGGCTGGCATAGAGGGCCACATTGTAATTATTCATGGTATGAAATTAGCAGGGTTGAGACAGCTGCGCATATTGCTCAGTTTTGATACAAATTTGTTTTCCTGCGCCAGGCTGCTCCAAAAGCTGGAAAATCGCAAAAATTGCGCCAAACTGCTCCAAAACAGTCTGACAGCCAATGATTTTAATGCTCCCGTCAGTCTCAGTGGGAAAAAATGCTTACTGACGGCATAAGTTTCCAGCACCCTCAAGGTGATTTTGTTTGTAAAGGTTTAGTCGATTGATCATTCAATAAAAGACCCGCATAAAACTTGCCTCCGAGATGGTTTTTTTCGAAAGTCATGTCAGGTTGCACATGTTGCATTCTGTGAGTTTTAAAGTTCCTCGAAACCATTCCAAAGTCCTGTAGAAAAAATGCTTATGTGTACTGAGGCGACAAACTACTTGTGCGATGGTGACGAAAAAACGACAATTTTCGGAGCCCCCTAGCTCCGGAACGAATCAGCGGGCGCCGCCATCTTGGTGTGGTGTAAATTGGAAAACATGGCCGCCGGGCGAAGCAGTTGCTCAGGCAGAGTGCTCTTCGCCGATTTGTGCCGTGGTTTTGGTTATGGGGTGACTGGGTTACATTTAGTCGTTTGATCTGTAGCGGGAATTTGCGTGAACTCGAAAAAACGGGGAGTTCATCTTAAACGACGTGGTGCCGGCGAAGTCGCCGTGTTTCGGCCTTGAGTGTGAGGCGCGGTGCGTGCTTGAAGTGAAATTTCGGACACGTTGCGGTGCAATAAAACGCTGAATTATTGCTGCACGTCTGACAGCAAGCTTGCGAGCAAGTGGGAATTGGACGAGACCTGCAGAAGTTGCGGCGTGGGCTACAATCGCAGCAAATATTCAAGAAGGTGTCTGAGGACGGGCTATTATTGCACGTTAGTAATAATGGTTCATCTATCTGAAGTGAATTGGAGCCAATGGGGAGGTGGGGTCAACATACGAGCGTCACTCAAATTAACGATCGTTGTGAACGTGTACCTTGGGGATTAAAATAGGGGAGGGGGGGGGTTGCGACGACTGTCACCTTGCTTTGTGCAACTTTTGCCGTTGCTCTACACTCTTGCATAAAGCCCAGTCTGGGATTGCAAGAGTAATAATTTAGGCATTCACGTGATAATAAAAATGCCTTGGAGCTGCTTAGTTTTTCAATTCGATATTCTCAACAGCGCTCCACACTATCTATGCATAGAGCCTAGAAATTTAAAAGTGGTTTGTATAAATGTAGTGCAGTTCGTACCTTGTGATACTCTCATAGAAAAAACTTTTTTGATAGCTGTTTCAGTGTTATGTACGTTCAAAACCGATTTAATAGGTGCAGTTCCCTCCTCCCTCCCCCCTGATTTGCCAAAAATTTGGTTTTTTTAGGCTCCTAAGGTGATATAATAAATGTCGTTCTTCTGCTCCAAATCAAGGTTCTCCTGCTCCAAAATCTAGATTTTGCTGCTCCAGAAACTGCTCCCAAATCTGGTTAAGCTGTCTCACCCCTGAATTAGGTCTAGAAATTTTACTTGTGTTAAGTAGTTCACAACCGCTCGCCATGATTGACAAATTGCCTTGTCCTGATGAACACCGTGTATTACTTGGTATCTTTGCCAAGTGCCCCCAAGTTTTTAGTTCGGCCAGAGACGGCCAACCAACCCTCTCCATTCCTGCATCACATGTTTAGCATTGGGTCCACTACCCTGATTCAGCAGAAACCTTAGAGGGTACTTCCACCGGGATGCAGAGTATACTCAGGAACTCAAGAGTATAGCTGATTAAGTGCAGGAGGTGCTGACACAAGATGTCACTTGGGAATATTACAATCCATGGGCAGCTCCTGTAATACACACGAGACTACCTAAAAGATAGAACCCGGAGGTTTTATGTCCACTGCCGCATTCTCAGTTCAGTCGCTGCAAAGGATGTGTACTTGCTTTCTCGAATTTCCTGCCTGAGTTCAGCCTCCGATTTTCATGTGCGGATTTGTGGTTTAGGGTTGTGGCAAATTGCAGCACACTCTGAGCAAGTAAGAAAAGTACTTTTGGTCACACAGGATATGTAATGTGGGGCAATTTGGACTGTGCAGTGTGCTGCAAGTGTTGAGTGGTGCGCAGACGCAATTTTCTGAGGAATCAAATGGGGAAAATCGTGATCTTTGGCCACACTTTATTTGAAGACATTGACCTGCTATCGATTGTACTGGACTGTGTGAAAAAGGGCTAGCCTCATCCTCCTTAACTCTGGGAAATGGCGGTGCAGTGACTTCGAAGCACTTGCGCTTGAATGTTGGTCGACAAAGAAGGCATGCCACCACACCCGAAGGAGGCTAAGGCTGTGAGGGGCTTCTTCAAGGAACCACAGTTGGTCAAGTATCGGAGGAGTTTTCTGGTCCTTTATTGGTATTTCTGTCGTTTTGTTGTGAGATTTGGGCACATTGCGTGTCCTCTCTCGCGACGGCGCTACAAAGATGGCGCCTTTTCTCTGGACTCCAAAATGGCATGCTGTGTTCCGTCCACTAAAGTTCCTCTTGACTAGTGCAGCAAGTTGGGCTAGTTGGTACTGGGATAACTGGCACGTGTTTTCCAGCACAAAAAAGACGTGAACTTAAAGAAGAATACAGAGAAGCGTTTGTCCCGTCCGTATTCTTCTCCAAGTTCCCGTCTCTTTTGTGCTAGAAAACATGTCCCACTTATTTTTTCTGACGTCAGAACTGATTTTACGCCACTATGACTGCCGAGGCCCCACTTACTTTTTACATACACCGGAGGTGTTGGCATCAGAGCCATGCTAATTCAACGTCACAACGGTAATCACTGCGTCATTGCGTACGCAAGTCAGTCACTCATCAAGCCTCAGAGGAACTTGGTCACAGAACAGGAATGCTTAGTGGTTGTACTTGCCACACAGAAATTCCTCTTCTACCTACAGTTCGACTCACTTGTCCATATACTTGTCGCTTGTTCAAAGTTGTTATTGACCATCACTCGTTGTGCTAGCTGGTTAATCTCCAGAACCCTTCCGGCTGGCTTGTGCACTGGGAGATTCGAGAGTGCGACTTCACCGTTGTACCCTGTAAAAGTGGTCGCAATCATTGCGATGCAGATTGACTCTCCTCCCGTTCACTTGAAACAACAACGCGCAGTGTCAAAAGTTTGAGGGCTATCTGGCTTCTTTGTTGTCATAAGTTCATGAATTTCAGTTTTATGATTTGCCGTGGTGCATGGTGGTGAGACCCAATCCATCTGCATTCACAATGACCTTCTCTATAAGAAGAGCTGCTCGCTGACAGGTCCTTGACTCCTTCTGGTGTTACCAAAAGGTTGCGTTATTCTGCACTTTATGCTATGCACGATAATGCCACAGGTGGGCACCTAGGTTTCCACAGACTCTTTATTGGGCACAATAGCGGTTTTATTGGCCTAAAATGCGACAAGGGACCAAGTGATACGTGGTGAGTTGCTCGCACTGCCATTCCTATAAACACGATTCCTACGAAGAATTGGGGATTGGTTTGAATGACCCTTTTGTTTGGTCAAAGGGTGGAAACCGTTGGATGAGTGCATTTGTCTCATCTCGTCACGAGCATATACTGTGGCCTTGTACTTCAAAATGGTCCATTTTGCGTCCTCATCAGCAACCGTTGGCGGCAGGCAGTTCACTGCTGATGTTGTTGAAGAGTTACTTGGTCCTTATGATTCCAGCGGGCGCTTGCCTGTGTGTGTGCATTTGCCTGCTTTGGTTGTCAGAACCTTTAGTCAACGCCGCCTGTATAAACATTGCCTTACACGTCGCCCGCTCTCCAATGGGAGCGGTAGGGACGCTTAGTTCAGGCACTCATCCGGTATGTGGCGCACGCCGGCGGACATCCTGCCTGACGTCACTGCTCGCGAGTCGCGAACACTGCACCCACTTCTACAGCGTGTGTCTGTCAGCTTGCTGCCTCGAAGGCATCGGAGCGCCGCCTGGGGAACACTTGACAAACTGTAAACTATTTTGCATAGTTTCCGAGAAGCGGCGCTGGCTGGCGGACATGAAAGCACGTAGGAAGGCTATGCTGTGGGAAAGGGTTGGAGAGAGCAACAGGAGAGTGGCTGTTTGTCCATTTTTCGCTCACACGTTAGGCAAGGATTATGCAGGCAGCGTTGCTTTAGTGCGCACGGCCGTGGATGCAGCTTTATACATGTTAAACTGCCCGTAAACCCAGTTAAAGCAGTGGTCATCACGTTTCCTTCTTCTGCAGTCCTCGCTTAGAGCTCACGCTTTTGCTCTCCCTCCTTTTGAGCCTCCTTTAGTCATGAACCAGGAAACATGGGGGTCAGCAACAAGTTCTTCGAGTACCAGGTGAATTGTTCTTCAGGTGGAAGGTTTCTTGTGAGAGCGGTGTCTCCGTTTGTCCCTTCCACCCCAACCTGTTTCTCCCATAAACTTCAGCGCTCTACGTCTAAGGTGTTTATTTGTTAGGCCGCAATTTCAATGAGCATCAGTTTTCTCTTTGCAAAAACACCAGTTTGAACTTTAGTCGGGAGGGGGGGGGGGGGGGGGTCAGTGCCTACTGCATTTTTTTTTTTTTGTCTCGTGTCTCAAATGTTGCAGCACCCCTGAAAAAATGCTATCACCAACCTCATTCAATATTTCACCGAAATGTGACATTTCTTTGGTCACTTTCTTTTCTTGCAACTGTAGACCATCTTTAGCCAGCCGGAAATGTGCTAACAAGCTCAGTCTGTCTCTGTTACGAACGATTAGAGATAAAGTAGAGGACCAGTTCTTACAAAAGCAGGTTTGCAAAAGTGCCCAAAGACCTGTTGCAAAGCATCTAAGGGAAGATGTGGTTGCCTCAGCACAGTGCTTTAAGGTGTGCAGGAGGTTCTCGATTTCTTGAACAGCATTAGTGCCTAAGAGTAGCTGTTGCTAGACAAAGCAAACAGTTTTGGTGCCTGCTTTGCGAAAGCTTTTCTATTAAACTGAAAGCTGCTAACCCCAGGCTTATGGACTGTGGGTATTTGCTTTCAGTGCCTGAACAGGTATGATTTGACACGACTTTTTGAACCTTGCTATCGGCATAAGTCGGGTGGTTTTATTCATAAAATCTTTGGACTGCAACCCCGAAGCATGCATCAGACAAAGCTGCAAAGGCCTAAGAGTTGTTTTACTTTGGTATTGGAGGTACCACCACGTGTGTGTCCACAGCTCATATTTGATGCCTCGCGTACTTGTTCACTATCGTAAAACGGGATCTGCATTGAAGTCCAGCAGTTGGCTGTCTGAATACTTTCTCAGTGCCCCATAGCAATGCCAATAAGTGAGTCAATGAAATTGCCGAAAGAAAAGAAAGAAGAAAAGTGAAAAATGAAGGATCATGTTATAGCCTCATGTCGTTGGTGATAGACGGTCGACACATCCGAGATTTCCGTTATATGTACGTGCCTACAATTTTCCCACCGACGTAGCACAAAGGCCTCGGATAGCTGAAGGCAGGGGATCCGGATACCATATTTATTAGAATATAAGGTGAGGTTTTTTTTCCAATATCCATAGTCTCAAAGTCATACCCCGCCTCGTATTTGAAGCCCAGTGTATATTATATGGCGAGTGTTTTTACTTTACGAACTGAACCCTCGCCTTATAATCGGGACCACCTTATAACCGGATAAATGTGGTATTTGTTGATTGCAATATCAACAGCTTAGTTCAACGAACTCGCCACTCAAAGCGGTTCGTGTAAAACAGGAAAATAGTAAGGGTGTGGGAATACCCAATGGTAATTTTCAAATTGAATTATACAGAAAAGGCAAAATTTGCATTGAATATTGAATGTCAATCTTTTTTACAGGCATCAATCTTTCATTGGTTTTTGTGCGAAAACGGAAGCTACTTCACATGTTCGGGTGTCATGGCGTTCTTTTTAAACTGAAAGAACGCACTTTTCAACACTCATTTGCAGCAGTCCGCTCACCAAGCAACTATGAGGCGGTAGTTCAGGGATCCAGAGCGGATACGGCACGCATTTGAAAAATGACTTGCACTGTAGTTTTGGTACCGCAATCATAGGCAATGACTAGGCAAGTGCCTTGTAACTCCAAAGCGAGCACTTTGCAGGCATGAACAACATGACATGAAAACATGGCGCAACCACAATGGCGGAGCACAGTAAGGCACTTCTTTGGAAGCATATGGGGAGCGTGAAGCGTTAACGATATGTTGCAGAAGCAAAGCTCGCACTACAGTTGCCGTGCACAAGCCTGCGCTATTCCCTGTGGTAAAAAAAAAAGCAACAAAAACAGCAAAAAAAATGCATTAAGCATAAACCAACTGCATTATAACCAACTATCGTTATGTGCACTGGCAAAAAAAAATAACTCGCGTACACTTCCCTGTGCATGTTCTTAGTTACTCGCTAACTCGGGTGAATCGAGTCAAACTGCACGAGACATGGTAAAGAGCACTTTATTACAGGGGCACATGAATTAGCAGAAAATTATTTAGCTGGTATTAAAAAAGTCTAAAATTTGCGCTTGCTTGAGCAGCATTGTCGCCTGCACGCGTGCGGCAGTCCTTTGGCACGCACAACACCAATCAGTGGCTCGGTGGACTGCAGGGCGCGTTGTGAAAATGTGGCACTTGCTGTGGTGGTCGTAGACATTCCAATCACGAGTGGCCAAGAACCACTGGTAAAGAGACTCTTCCACGTCGCCATACAGGGGATCTCTAACCCTATTCCGCTGGTCGTCTGGGCATCTGGTGCCGGCCTTCTTGTAGAAATCTTTAGCTTTTATGATCGTTGAAACTGTCGACTGCGAAAGCCCGTATTTTTCTGCGAGGCTTCCTTCCGCCCTTGAAACCCTGCCGGAGATCCCGATGAATTTGCTGCTTCGCCTCAAGAGATATTGCCTTGCGCCATTGCGCTTAGTGGGCACCATCTTTGCAATTGCGATGACAGTAGCACTTAATTCCTGACTGGACGTAACGCCCCCCACGGATTTCTCCGCGCCAGTCCATTTGTGGAACCTGGGACAAGTTTTTGCATCATTGTCTTCCGAGTGTTCCATTTCTTATCAAACATTCAGGCAAATTTTTGTGGTAAGCACCTTTGAACGGCCAGAATTACATGGTTGGATCCAATATTTTGCCGATAATGGTATCGTTAGATAGGGTTCATTTTTACATAGAGCAGCGGGAAAATTGAGAAAGTAAGGAATTTGAATGTCATAGCGATATACGGTTGAAACTTGATTTTATGAAACCCGATTTTACGAATGTCTTGATTTAACGAACAAATACGGATTCCCCCCGCTGTCGCCCATAGGCTTAATTCTTTTGTGAACTCGAAATAACGAAACAAACGTCAGCGCGAAACTCGATTTAACGAAGCATTCCGGGAAAATTGTGGAGAGCAACCAGGCCCTTGATCGTTGTGAACTGTTTCCGGCATGCTAGCTTCCACACCTCTATTTCCAAGGCTGCATCGGGCTCCGCAATACCACAACACGAGCAGGAATAGGCATCGCCCAATTGTTGGGAAGAGCTTTGTCGGTGTGATGAGGTGGCCGCAGATCAAAACGCAGACACCAACTTTTACACAACAGAAGTTCTCGATGAGAAGGAAATAGTGCTGGTTTCCAACGCACAAGAGGAGTCTGAAGATGCGAACGATTCGGATACTGTTGAAGCTCCCGTGCCCACACCAAGCCAGGTGATGGACGCCGTCAACGTTCTGTTGGAATGGTGCTGCAGGCGCTTTGACTTCACTGGCCAGCAACGAGAAGTGTTTGCTCCCGCTGTTCACAAAGCGCGCGTAGGCAAAAATTGTGAGTTTTGTCAGTTGGCGATAAATTTGTCCTTCTCTCGAACGAAAGTTGTTGTTCCCTCGATTTTACGAAGTTCCCGATTTAACGAAATAATTCGCTGGTCCCGGTGACTTTGTTAAATCAAGGTTTAACTGTACCGTTATATCTGGTACTATTATAAGTGGATTACATTGAAGCGGTGGTAAAGAAATATTGGTTCCTTTGTTAGTGCAAAGTGCACATGGTGGATGTAACACAAGGAATACAGCTGCCACCTTTTTCAAGTTACTTCGGCGTGTAGTGTGAACGGCTTACTATTTCTCACTCAGAATGCCATTTATATCAACCGATAAAATTTTTTTAAACAATTTCCTCAAAGCACCAGCACGTTCTTTTTTTTCTGCTGTAAGCATGTGTTGGTGTATAAGTGTAGGGGGTGGAACAATGAACCAGCCTACGCCAACGCTGCCTTTTTGACCAGTTTTTAATGTCAGACGGGTCTTGGCCGAAGCAGTAGCACTGCCCTCTACATGTAGACGGCTCTAAAGTCTAATTAAAAGTGTTCGACAACCTGAATTGAAGTGGTATAAGCGGGGGTGAGACAGCTGCGCATATTGCGCACATTTGATACAAATTTGTTTTCCTGCGCCAGGCTGCTCCGAAAGCTTGAAAATGGCTAAAATTGCGCCAAGCTGCTCCAAAACAGTCTGAGCCAAGGATTTTAACGCTCCCGTCAGTTTCACTGGTGGAAAATGCTCACTGACGGCATAATTTTCCAGCACCCCCAAGGTGATGGTGTTCGTGAAGGTTTAATAGATTGATCATCCAATAAAAAAACCTGCATAAAATTGTCCCCGAGATAGTTCTTTCGAAAGTCATAATGTCGGGTTGCTCGTGTTATAAACTGTGCGTTTTTTGAAGTGTTTCCATCCAAAAACATTGCAAAGTCCTGTAGAAAAAATATCTAAGGCGTCAAACTAAGGCATCAAAGGCATACAAAGGCGTCAAACGTACTAAGGCGTGCAAGCTGATGAAAAAACGGCAATTTTTGGAGCCCCGTATCTCCGGAACGACATTACTGGGCGCCGCCATCTTGTGGTGGTGAAGATCGGAAAACATGGCCACCGGGCGAAGCAGCTGCTTGTGGTTCAAGCAGAGTGCTCTTCGCCGATTTCTACCATGGTTTTGGTTGTGGGAGTGGCTGGGTTTACGTTTAGTCGTTTGATCTGTTGCGAGAAGTTGCGTGGTGCCCACGAATTCGCCGTGTTTCGGCCTTGAGTGTGGGGCGCAGTGCGCACTTGAATTGAAATTTCGGACTCATTGCGGTGTTATAAAATGCAGAGTTATTCCTGCCTTTGGCAGCGAGCTTGCGAGCGGCGGGAATGGGATGATCGACACTGAATAAGTGGCGGAGCAGGCTACATCGCCGCAAAATGTTCAAGCGGTGCTCGATATTGGGACGGGCTATTATTGCACGCTAGTAATAATGGTTCATTATCTGAAGTGAAATTTAAGGCAAAAAGGAGGTGGCTAAACATACCAACGTTACTCAAATTACGATCGTAGCGAACGTGCACCGTGGGGATTGAAATGGGAGGGCTGGTGTGACTGTCACTTCACTTCGCGCAACTTTTGCCGTGGCTCTACTACAAAAATAATAATTTCGGCATTCAGATGATAATAAAACTGCCTTAACGATTGCTTAGTTTTTCAATTCGATATTTTCAACAGAACTCTACGCTATCTATGCATAGAGCCTAAGAATTAATAAAACTGGTTTGTAAAAAGGTAGTGCAGTTCGTACCTTGTGATACTCTGGTAGGAAAAACTTTATTGAAGGGCCGTTTCAGTGTTACGTACGTTCAAAACCTGTTAAAATGCATTTTTCTCCATTGAGTAGCCAAAAATCTGATTTTTTAAGCTCCTAAGGTGACATCATAAATGTCGTTCTTCTGCTCCAAATTAAAGTTGTGCTGCTCCAAAATCGAGATTTCGCTGCTCCGAAATTGCTCCCAAATCTCATTCAGCTGTCTCACACCTGTACAAGACTTCTTGTTTACAGGGGCTACATTTGCTGGGTGGATGCAGGTTCCCTTGACGGTGCTGTTCTCGGTGGTGCTGCACTACCCAGACGCATCAAAAACGAGCTCACTCTTGAGTAATTTCATGCGCCTTTCGTCATTTGCACCAATAAATCCAGAGCTGTCAATACGGCGCAATTACACTCGCTGGATTACATTGTTCTCCTGTGCAAACGCCTCTCTAAAAAGTGTCTGTAGCGTGGCCTCCTTAGAGTGTTGCACACTTCTATAGAACACTAAGCAAACGAAACTTTTGTGTCGCTGGTTCTGTGAAGCATCCACTGATGATACTGGCTTCATTTCTGGCTGTGGCAGCTGTTTTTCTAGCAGATGCAAAAAACCAAAACGCCCGTATGTACGAAGTTTTGCTGTACTCGAAGCAAGCCCAAAGTTCTGAGGCTAGTCTGCAGCTCTCACTATTTCTCCTCATGGCACAAGTACAGCCTTGGTCCATAAAAACACAATTTGAACTTCATTCGCTGCAATGGCTCAGGCGTGCTGCTGAGGCCAAGGTCAAGGGATGGATCCCGGCTACGCTGGCTGCTTGTCCGATGGAGGGGAAAAGCCAAAATTCCCCTGTGTCGAGATTTAGGCGTGCATAAACCCTTTGAGGGCCGAATTTTTGTAAGAAAACTCAACCAGGTGGTCAAATGGCTTCACGGTGATAAGTTACAGGGATAAACAAGCTAAGAGCTGCTCGAATACAGATAGAAATCAACTTCCGCCGCCTTTGCGAGGGAGTGCTGATAAAATTAAAAATCAGGTCTTGTGCGCCTCCGTTGCGATCGTGCCGTTAAAATGAAACGATTAAAGGGATTTCAGCGCACGTTAAAGATTCCCAGGTGGCCAAAATAAATCCGGAGCCCTCCACTACAGCACACCTCATCGCCTGGGTTGCGTCGGCACATTAAACCCTACAATCAATCAATCAATCAATCAATCAATCAATCAGTCGAAACCACTAAAGGGCGTTGACACTGACCGTGTGATGCGCTGAAGCTAGGGGCTCTGTTCATCTCCGCAAGAAGGTAGCACAATCAAATTCCAAATGCTTCTTATAAGCCCTAGGAGGGGGCAGCACCTCCCAGTGAGCGTGCGTCGTCATTATGGCAGGAAATTTCAAACGGGGACTTCCTCGTGGGACGGGAAACCGCTGCCGTACATACGTGGCAAAAACCCTCGAAAGGATAAAGATTCTGAGGTGATCGAAAGTAATACGGAGAAGCTCTCCACTCGGCAGCACCTCGTAGCCCGTACGGCTTTGGTGAATTAAACCCCCAAAAATCTGATTTCTCGAATGATTTCAGGTTTAAGTGAACAGAGAGTGCTAATTTGGGTTAACATAATGGTGATGAAGAGGAGGAGGAATTGACATTTATTCGAGCAAGATGCTATAGCGATAAGGATGTGGTCAGCTTCATATACCGGGCTTGTTGCACCAGGGCCTCTTGAACTTCCAGCGCCGAGCCGGTCAGCACAGATTCCCACTGCTCAAGGGATTGGTTGTTACAGTCATTTTTATTTAAGCTTCTTAAGAGCTTCTTGGGCTACCTAAATGCAAATATTGTCTCTCTCTCTTTCTCTGTCTCTCGGTTCAATTGCCAGGCCAAAAGGTAAAATTAGTTTTTGAGTGAGACATTTGTGTAAGCAAAGCCCTTTCAATGTAATAAACCTAGAAAGATGCTCCATATTCGCCAACATTGTCCGGCAAAAAAAGATATCAGGGTCATTTGAGGAAGCACGTCAATGCACAACTGTTGTTTGCAGTGTTCGGTTAATTAAAAGATGTGTGCTCGATTTTTGTGAGAGCAAATGGGGAAAAAACACAGTGAACACTATTTTTTAACCACAAGGTAGAAAAAAAGAAAGCTGGTCCCTGAGCATTGCACTTATACCGTATGTACTCGCGCAGTGAACCCACTTTTTTCCCAAAAAATTTGGCATGAATTTGGGGGGAGGGTTCAATATGCGAGAAAAAATTTCAGCAGATTTTTGAAAGTTGAAATTTCATACAATAAAGCTGCTAAGAGAAGGTGCTATCAGAGCCTTGCCACTTTTGTAAAAACATGTAGGTAATTTTTTTATTTCCAACATGCTAGTGGCCCCCTACTTGCCATGGAGCTGTCCTCACTCAAGTCGCTTGGTGCTTTACATTCATGGTTGACGCTCAGCGTGCCATCTTCTGCGCCATCAAGGCACTCTAAAACTTTTTTTTTTCCCGCACTGGGATACTTCTCCTTTGGGGCCACGAAGCACACGGGGATCCCTATTCATAGTCCAAAAACGTCTCGTACGCACTGGGTCAACACTGAAGTGCCACCCAGCCACGCGGTTTCCATGTGCATCAACGCATGCTCCACTACCTTCAGTTTAAAATTGGCTGTGTAGCTCACGTGCTAGCCCATCGTACGGCCCGCTCCAGGAGCACAAGAAAAGGTCGGAACACAGCTGAACAATAAAACCACGGAGCGTAATGGCGATATTGCGGAACAGCAAGAGCAAAAGAGTGCGGAGTACGTTTAGTGCCTTGTTCGCACGCCGCTAGAACCAGCTGGTAGAGCAAAGAGCAGGGAAGGAGTGCGGAGTACGTTTTGTGCTTTGTTTGCACGCCGCAATGTTTTTATGGCGCAAGAAGGTCCGTTTTGTGTTCAGCAGGTTGCGCTACACAAGTGCGCAATTTTTAAATTGTGAGCCACGGCATTCGCGCTCACGTCTCCGGCTACCATTGAGATTTCTTTTTGTTGGAATGCGTGTTTAGCATTTCTGCGCGTACTGTAGCATGGTATCAAGTTGTTGCGATCGTTTACGGCATCAGCAACCATGATGAGATAAAAGCATGTTCTCGCTGCATTTTCTATTCTAAGTGACAAAAAAGTAAATTCTCAAGAAGACAAGGGGGGGTAGAGGGTTCATTACTCGAGTGGGTTTACGCGAGTAAATACGGTACTTCGAGGGCTAAGTCCCAACAGACGGGGTGGTGCAGTGTGACCAAGCAAAACTGAACAACACAAACCTCTAATTTGGGCAGATGGTGCATGCAAGGCTGTAGCCCACGGGGAGGGGCGGCAGTTGATTATTGCCTTTTGACGACATTTGCAACGACGCGAGCAGGTGTGCATCCAGTTTTGTTTGTGTCTTTCCTGTCTTGCAGGTATTCGAAACTACTCATCCGGGCCGAGACGATCCAGAGTTCCCCATCAGGTGACCACGTCACACCTGTTGCAAGGCTCTCCAGTGGCAGGGTACCCCACAATGAATGATCATTCACGTCCCAATTGTAAAAAAAAATATGTCGCCACCCCGCCATGCGAAAGTGGAAAGTGGTGAAAGCTGCTGTAAACCACTACAAATGGTGATGGAGGAAGATATGAAATATTTCTCGTTGTCGCAGCGGGCTTGTCGCTTGCGCTGGGCTAGTGTCACGAGATAAGGGGTACAGAGTATCGGCACTCTTTTCTTCTATTGTTCCATGCCGCCACCGTGATCGTTGGTCAGTTAGTGTTGCGTGACATAGTTTACACTGTGATGGTTCTTGCGCGTCGCCATTTTTGTTGTGTATGCGTTTTATACGGTTAACTCTGGGAGGCTTAGCTTGTCCTCCCTGTTCTTTCCGAATGCGAATCAAAGATAACATGTGTAACAGCATTTCATCAGCAGAAGTGTGTCCAAAGATGCTGTTTTGCTGCACCTTCGGTAGTGTTAAAGGAGCCATGAAGACAAAATACAAGTTGGGTTTATTAGAAAGGCTGCTTAGTCCCGATAACAATGATACCAATATCGTCGCAATCTTCAAACAAATAATGGAGATATTAAAGAAAACGTGTGAAGCAGTCGCGACCCCCTAGCCATTTTCCCGCAACTTTTGTTTACGGAACCTTGTTGTTTGTGCGATTGGCAGCCGCCTAACTCGCCTGTCGCTACAACACATGACTGGACGTCTGTAATGGGGCCTCCAGTTCCATTTGACCGCATCACATGAATGCTAACGTGCAGTTAACGCACTGAAAATTGTGTTTTATTGTTGGCCCGTATGACGTCATTCTTGCTCACAACACGTCACTGTGGCGCAAAATTTGAAAGTTTTTAAATACTTCTAGCTATTTTTTTTGTTAAAAAACATCTTTTGTGGCTGTAATGGAGCTGAGTGAGATACTGAATCCTAGTTCCTTCAAATTAAACCAAGTTGTATTTTCTCTTCATGGCTCCTTTAACAAACGACCCATCAAAGTTAACGGCGAGGCTGTAGATGCAGCAATCTTGCAACGCTGATAAACAACAAAATGGCCACCATTGCTGACTTGCATATCAGTGATGGTACTCTTTCTGCGTAATTATCTTGTTTAATTACCTTTTTACATTTTTTAAATTTTAAATCCCAACATCCATTTTCAACGTATTTAATTTATACCTTTGTGGAGCGGGAAGGGTTTCAGTTCATGAGCCCGTTTAATAAAATTAAGTACCTTATCTGCTGATACTACAATCGGCTTGCAAATACTGGGTCCTGCCTAGCCAGACGCATGCGCTCGGCGTCTTGGGCAAGGACTGTTCTATCTAGTGCTTTCTAGTGACAAGTCCTGCCTAGCCTTCAAACATAATCTGCAAACATAATCTTTACCAGGAAGACATGGTGGGGGGGTCACATTGTTTGCAAGCACCTTATCGTCCATAATGTGGTTTCGATGCTTGTTTTGTGGTTTCCTTTAACGATTAATTCTGAGCTCTATTCTGTATGCCTGATTAGACTGACGCGTGCGCTCAGTGTCTTAGGCTTTGGGGCTGTGGCGTTTTTGCCCATGGAGATCCTTCTTGCACACGGAGATGAAACCATTGGGGGGTAGAGGTATACAGCTTTGCTGTAAGAATTTGCTCTCGCAGCTAAAGTTGTCCCACATACCTATGTCCGCCTGGTTTTCCCCGCACAACTCTAGTGTCATGCAAGAAAGCCCACTGTAAGGAGCGTGCCATGCGGAGAAGTCAAACAGACGTGAGAAAGTGCATGCAAGAAAGGCATTGTTTTGCGGCACCAGAAAAAGAACTGACAACCACAGGCTTGAGCAGTTTGGCTGACACAACTCTCTGGCACCCGGGCCCCTTGCACTGAAGTTCAAAGTGAAGCTTTTGCGAAGGGAAATGGACGTTTACTGAAATTGCAGCCGAATGTCTACTGTACCGCATTCACAAGAAAGCCTTCCAGCTGAAGAACATTTCATCTCACATTCGAAGAACTTGGTTCTCTCAGTGCTTACTGGTTTCGCGAGAACAGCAGAAGAGGAGGGCACAGCCCTTATTTTCGTACAGGTTTAGGGGCAGTTGAAGATTCTGACAGGTTCATCTACGGCCATGCAAGCTAAATGGTTTCGCGACCAGAGAAACCAAATGCACACTTGCGAAAAAAAAAAAAAAAAAAGCTTTTGATACCACTAAGCCCGAGACAACCAATAGACCTTTTTTCCAGAGCAATCCACACATGCGCGAGCTGCCTATCCACCTTGCCCTAGGAAAAATAAACACCTGACACATCTGGAGAAGGCTTGCTACTTTCTGGCGCTGAACCTTTTTGTACATACCCACTTTTTCAACAGTTTGCAGTGGCTTTGTTGTATGTACACACGTAGGAAAACAAAAGTTGCAAAGGACAGAAAGGCTGCCTATCCACACAGCGAGCACATGGCTTCCAGTTTGTGAGTCACAAAGCCCCAAAAAGTAAAGAAAACTGCCCTTCGGCCACTGCAGGTTAATTTCAGTAATGTGCACCTGCTTCTGTGGCTTTCACAGGAAAAGTAGGAGTGGTGGGGGAGGAGGGGGGGGGGGGGGGGCAATGAGAATGTTCCATGCACAAGTTTTTCGACAGCAATATCTTCCCTGCCTTGACTGCTAGTTTGCTGTGAGGGCCGCTAGGGGGATCAGTACTGGAAAAGTTCATTACAACAAACTCTACCTGGTTGGTGGGCACGTGTTCGCTTCTTCCTCGACTCCGTGAAGGGTTTGAGTGACTAAACAGTTTGAATTGTTTTATTCCTCTGCTTACTTACTGCTTGTGGGCGGCAGAGTCACAGACCTCGAGTGGCCTACATGGCTCACGTAAATTGCTTTGAAAGCCGTGATGATGCGTAATGATGTGCCCGGAAAGCTGCGTTGGTGACAGGAGCGAAATTTTTCAGTTCCTAGGGAACCTTGAAGGAGTATTGACGCGAAGTTTTCGTGCTAACGATTTTCCCTGCTATGGGTCCCTCCCAACCAGGTCGGTAATCATACAATGGCGCGTTAGGGGGTTGGTTGCAACGTAAATTATTTCTTACAGCTTCGTTTAGTCATGTCAGTTTCAGTTTGGATGAAACGAATTCTAAGGCAGCTTTTATGACGGGAGGGCTCCCATGACGTCACGGTTCCCATCACACTATTGCCGGTCTGGACGTGTGGACTAGAGCAAGCCGTGACGTCAGCAGTTTGGTGCAGCGCTTATCGCTTCATACTGATACCAGTGTCAAAAGTGTATCTTGTTGTGCTTTCTCAAGCGCAAAATGATTAAACTTGATTTAAAGGCCAACTGCACTCAAATTTCACCCTGGCTGAATGCCTTCGACATGCGTAGTAGGTACCATGAGAACTACTGCGACGCGACCGGTAGCTCTGTGCAATGAGTGGTTATTCAGTTTCAGGCACTCAAAATAACGCCCTTGCAGACGACAAAGCACCTGCTGGCGTGTCGCGCAAACAGCCATTTAGCGGAAGTGACATGCCAGCCGTCCAGGCCGATCGGCCTGCCTCGCAGCGGGAAATCCAGGAA
Organism: Haemaphysalis longicornis; assembly: GCA_013339765.2. Lineage (NCBI taxonomy): Eukaryota > Metazoa > Arthropoda > Arachnida > Ixodida > Ixodidae > Haemaphysalis > Haemaphysalis longicornis. Next base: position 9,309 of record JABSTR010000700.1, on the reverse strand, counting down.
ACTCGTATTTCGCGCCGCCGGTACGCCTGGCCTTCGTGGCTCCGAAGAGGCTTCGTCAAACCTGCGGTTCTCTCCTTTTCAAGTGTCGCCGCGACATCATGCCTACGCGTGTGTGCTGTGGAGCGCACGAATAGTGTCGTGCTTGCGGAACAAGCGCCCGCTTTTCCTCGCGCCTCCCACACCCCCGCACGCGCATGCTCTCACACTCCTCCTGGCTGGCTGAGCCGGGCGCGGTGTCAGCTGGTCCGCACAGCTCGCGCCCTCAGGCCAGGCCATCTGGCCGCTCGCGCCGACGGCTGATACGTCACTTCCGCCTGCCCGTAATGGCCGTGTTTTTCCCAGTTTCGTTTTCAAAATTGCCGATTTTTGCTGGTCGCTTGCGGCGTAATTACGCACATTTTAGGCGTCATACTTCGTACATCACGGTCTTTTTAGTCATACTATGCAGGAACAGTGATTTTGCGCGGTTCGAAATTTTGAGTGCAGTTGGCCTTTAAATGTGTTCTACTGACCGGTTACTGTTGAAACTGCCTGGGAGATACCTCCATATACAAAGAAAGCGTTTCACGTAGTTATCTCAGCTTTGAAGTTTTGTGGCAGCACTCCTGTGACAATATTGTCACTTTCTTGACGGGAAGCAGTTCCTGGTATCCCACGTGCCACTGCTATAGAGTGCGCCTTGCTTAACAGCAATGATGCTGATATCCATAACAAAATTTGTCCACATTGAAATACCCAGGTTATCTAAACTAATCCATTGCTTTCCGTCTAGTGTGGCCTGCTTGTAGTTTGACCATTTGAAGCCCAAATTCTCAAGGTGGAGCAGTTTCTGCAAACGAAAGACAGTTGACATTTGCCTTGATTCCAAAATTCCTTCCGCGTCTTCCTGTTAAAGTTGCACAGCACCTTTCTTCCTCTGTAGCTGTGTGACTGCAACTGATGTGGTGGGAGAAAATTCTCCTTTGCAGAAACTTGTACCAAGAACTGTCTCCTCCCACTGCAAGTTCTTGCTTAGTTTCCTTTTTTGTGAGGCCAACAACTAGCCTGCTGGTTAGTTCAGTCGATGTGGCAGTGGTTCTGGCTTCATACCCCTGAACTAGATGAATGATAAAAACTGCTAAAGGTGAAAAACAAGCTATAGACAAGTGCAACAGGTGAATAGAGGGTGAGAAATACATACCTTCAGTCAACGACGTTTTTAAAGGGGCCCCGTGAAACCAAAACCCAAGGTTGGTTCATTAGTAAGACTGCGTTGCCCCGATAACGACGACACCAATCGTATCACAAACTGTGGAGAATTATTATAGATTTTGAGGAAGAGAGACGTAGTAATGACGACTCCCCAGCCACTGTCTAGTGAGGTCTGTGTGGTGTCATGGAATCGTGTTTGGGTGACTGGCAGCCACTGACCAAAGCCACTGCCAAGAAGCGTCAGCGGGCGGTTGTAGGGCTGGGGCCTCTAGTTTTGTTTGTGAGCTGCGCGTTAGCACTGAGGTGATAAGATCACACTAATGACTGTTTTTCATTGCTGGCCCATGTTACACGACTATAGCACGAGATTGCAAAGTTTTGTAATACTTCTTGCAAGTTTTTTTTTGTTTTTTCAGTTAAAAAAAAGGTTTTTGGTGGGTGAATGCACTGCAGGAAAGCCCACTTTAAACAATGGTAGGGCACATGACGACCATGACCCAAGAAAAAAAAAAAACTTCGGTTGGTTGGAATCGAAACTGGGTTCCTGGCGTTACGAAGCTGACCTCTGTCCGATTGCACCTTCCGACATGGTCGAAGCAGTTTCGATTTTCAAGGGATTTTGATTGCTTCACTTTGAACGACGATGGTTGGGGGAGCTCAATTTTCTTGAGGGATTCGTTTTCTGTCGTCAGAGTTTGGACTTTTACTCGGAGGTGGTTTGCGCTTTGAACATTGACGACTTGACTTTGATTGCAGTGCATTTCAACCATCGTGATCGCTAGACGGAGGGGATTCGAATCATTTGTCTCTTCTCCTGTTCTGCAGGTATTCCTAGCTGCTCATCCTGGCCAAGACGACACAGTGTCCGTGGTCAGGTGACCACATCACAGCTGTTGCTGGCGAGCCGTGGGCAGAAGACGACTGCACATGGCCTCATTCGCTCTTGTTCATTGATCTGCTTTTTTTTCCCATCAGTTTCAGTCATTGCATGTGTGATAAGGTGTATGCTTCATCAATAGCGGAACGCCTGTCTTAAGTCCTTTAGTGTTTAGATTGCACACTGAGTGCCGGTTCCTTTTACTTGTTCAAACAGTGTAAATGCCTAATCAAATATAATGTTTGTATAATGTGAAATTGAATTTGAATGAGAGATTTGCGGTTGTTGAGTAAAGCGCTATTGTGAAATAATGTTGCTCTTGTTCAGTTCAGTTTTATTGGGAAATAAAAAAAAGTTGCTTTTTTGCGTGCTTTTACGTTTCTTGCTTGCTTGCCTTACCTTGGGCAGGAATTTTTTCAGCATGATAGAGCTGCCTTCTTTGAAACCTGTTTTTTTTTTCTTTTTGGTTCAAAAATTTTCTTCCGTCTGCACCTATTATTATTCCAGGCCCCTTGGTTTCTGTTCACCTCAATGCTATTTCAAACTCGCTTGACTGAAAAGCACATCAAACCATGTTGGCATTTTTGTGAGCGAATCGGTGGAAATGATTTTTGAGCTCGGGCTGTCTGATTACACCCAAACCCCCACAGAGGTCCCATTCGTTCATAACGTCTTCCACTAAGCTGGTCATCAGTTGATTGGTTTACCCGCCACGGTGGCTCAGTGGCTAAGGCGTAGCGCTGCTGAGCACAAGGTCGCGGGTTCGATTCCCGGCCACGGCGGCCGCTTTTCTGATGGAGGTGAAAAGCAAAAACGCCCGTGTGTACGAGATTCCGGCGCGTTAAAGATCTCCAGGTGGTCAAAATTAATCCGGAGCCCTCCACTACGGCACGCCTCATCGCCTGCGTTGCGTCGGCGCGTTAAACCCTACAATCAAAATCAATCAGTTGATTGATTTGGATCAGTATCAGGTGTAAGAGCTGTGTGTGGAAGTTAATTCCTTATAGCGATTAGACATTAGATATGTTTGTTCACTTTGCACGATCCAGCCTTTGTCGACCCACTCGCCTGCATTCCAGCCACCAAAGGCATTTTCTTTAACTGGAAAAACGCGAGAAATGTGGAAAAACTTGCAAATTTTGTGACACTGCAGTGGGTACTATTATGGCTGGAGGTGACGTCATATGGGGTTGCACTAAAGACGCGGTCATCAATGTGAACTGGATGTTAACATTGAAGTGTCATGACCAAACAAAACTATGGTTCCCACTACAATTGCCCAGTAATGCTTCTTGGCGGTGGTTGTGGTCAGCAGCCACCAATCACACGAGTTTGTGTGACGTACAGATACCTCCTTACAGTGTGGGGAGTAGCCACTTATCGGTCCTCATTAATTTCTCTGCTACTTGTCTGAAATTTCTCCTTGAACCAGCACAACTTTTATTGGGACGTTTAACAAACTGAACTTGTAGTCTGTCTTGGTGGCCCCTTTAAGGCTGCGTAATTTCCCTGTTAGTTTTGCATTGAGGCTCAAGTTGCTTTGCTGAAGGGGCACCGAGCGGTTGTTCAGCATTAAGTATAGTATTTAGGTATAGTATTATAGCATTAGGTATAGTATAGTATTAAATATAGTATTTGGTTGGGCGCATGGATGCACTTGGTTCATACGGCCATGCCGGGGCCTATGGGAATTGATATCATCGAGCAGCCTAGACCGACCGATCGCCCAACTAACTCTCATCTTAGCATATTGTACCATAGGGGCAGGGGTACTGCATAGCTGGCTGCGAGAACCCTCACCACATAGTTTTGTCTGTGGCAAGCTTTTCCAATTCGTTCCATGTCGACTAGTCCTTGCAAGAGTAAAATTCATTGATTGTCATCGCCACAATTTTTTTTCTTTTTCACACTGCAGTTGAGGTACCAGTCTGTTAGTATACTTAGGTAATTTTTGGTACCGTGCTATGTGCGTAAAGTGGAAACCAGTAATGGATGATTAGCCTGGTTGCTGAGAATCCACTGCGAGGACTGCACAGTGTAAGGCGAACTTTTTTGTGTGCATGTCTTTTGCGCCACATTGCGAGATGATTGCACTTCATCAGAGTGTAAGAGTGCTTTAAAAAGGCAAGGTGTGCTTGCGACTGAACCACCTGCATTGCACATGGAGTGGGGAGGGTTGTGCAGCTTGCACCGGTGATATAGGTGACTGTTTACAGGCAGCATTGTTCAGGCTTTTTCAGTCGGTGTGGAGGGGCAAACCAAAGTGTGGGCTGGGCCACAATGGTTTGGCTGCTGTTTCTGCATTTTTCTGTTCTTCTGCGTTCTTTGATAGATTTGCAATGGTAATGGGAAAGTTTGCGGTTGGCTATTGCAATTTGCTGTCACAAGCGGCAAGTTGTGGTAAGAAAAATAAACTTTTTTTTTTGTCGACACATGGCTGGCATTGCAACCCTGGAATGGAAGATTGGCCTCAGTGGAGATTGAGGATTGATTGAAGTGCAGATTGACTAATTGATTGTGGTGGGGTTTAACGTGCTGATGAAGCTTACATCCAGGGCTATGAGGCATGGCGTACGGGGGTCCCGGATTAGTTTCGACTACTTAAAGGATCTTTAACGTGTGCCAAAATAAAGACTTCGGTGTTTGGCAGGCCTGTCTCTGAAGCCCACAATTGCATCCCCCCCCCACACAAACACACGCATGCACTTCCAGTAGCCTTCTTGGGCATTTCAGTACTGACCGCTAGGCTGGTGTTCGATACCTTGCTGTGAGGGCTGTTTCTCAGGTGGAAGCGAAAAACAACATTGGACATGTGTGAAATATTCTGGTGCATGTTCAAGACCTACACAGGGCTAAACCATAGCCTGTACTGCACTGTGTCTCTACACCAGCTGTTGCTTCCGCTAGTTGTACATACATTGCCACAGAAAGGCAGCTGGAATGCCGCACCTGTTTTGTGGCTCCCTGCTAGTATTAGTTGAAGCATGTTCCTGAACCCAGATTCATGTAGGTGTTTTTATAAGGTTCGGAAGGACTGAGGGGGGGCCAGATATTTGGATCATGACTTGGAGAAGGGGAACAGGGCACTAGACACGCTATTGCTAGTTTTAAGCACACCTGTGGGTGGTGACCCCCTCCAAAGCCCGCGGAATTGGCTCCTGAAAATGTTTGTGGCCGACTGTTGCATCTTGAATGCTTTTTTTTCTTCTACCTCTGGTTCTTTCTTGCCTCAGAAGTCATCTTTGAATATTTTATTCTCTTGATGGAATCGTTGGCATGTGCGCCTCCTGCAAAACGCTTCCAAAGCACACTTGAATGCTGAGCTGTGGTGTATTTGCTAGGCCGACTACATGCTGACATAGGCAGGGACTAGGAAAAGAACAGGCTATGAAAGGGGAGGTGATGCTGAGCTGATCACCTTTATTCATTCCTACATGATTATGAGCAGAGGTTATCCTTGTGAGTCGCACAACGCCAGTTTGTAAACAAGGTACAAAGCGAATGACTGTTAGCTGTCACACCCAACCAAAGCCCTGCTTTTATTATTTTATTTAAAAATATCTTACAGGCCCTTATTGTAGGGCATTGTGTAAAGGGGGTGGCAAAGGGTGAGTGTCGCGACAGAATTGTAAGGTAACATCGAAGTTCGAATGAACAAAAAGCGGAACAAATAACACGTTATATGTCAGTAAAGAGAAAAAGACGAGAACGCACAAAAAAAAAAAAGGCATTTGAAGTTGCACATGGGAACATTGCTGGTGGGAAGAAATACAGATATGTGCAATACAACTTGGTAGATAACATCTTGTTCACGCGTAGCCAAAAATTATCCTCAACAGAGCAGAGAAAGCAAGTTGTTCTTGTTGTGAAAACTCAGTAAAGGGCGATAATAGAGTTTTATCTCGTACGTATAAGGACATTATACAGTACAAAACTGCAGAAGGTCACAAAGTGAAGCTGTAAAAAAGAAAGAAAAAGAAGAGCGCGTGCTGTGTTACCAAACGACACATGACCAATTAATCTGTAAGCGGGAGGAAATGGAGTAATAACAAATGAACATAATCACAATGGAGCGATACAGGAGGAGGCACAAATAGTTGTAAAAAAAAACACTCTTTTCTATGTCTGAAAGAAAGAGTAGAGAAGTTGTTGGAATTTCTCGGGGTCTGATTGAGATGCAATGTCATTCAGGAGATCGTTCCACAAGCGGATGATGCGAGGAAGAGCCGATGAGTAAAAGGTGCTGGTTGACCCATATAATCGCGTGAAACTTAAGTTATTATGCAGCCTGCAAGATGTAACGGAAGGTATACCAAGTTGAGGTGGGAATGGTTTATTACTGTAAACATGCTTATGGAAGAGGCATACAAGAGAAATATCCCGCCGAGTACTCAGTAGTTGAAGAGAAAGGCAGAGCTTAATTTCATCTGACCGGGGCAAGAATAAGAGCTCAAAGTCGACCGGTAGTGCGTGCTCTCATCCTTTTTTACAGGCCATACTATTTAGCCGCATAGGTTGAAAGTATGGAGAAATCTTTGCTACTTACTTGCCGTGGTGGCTCGGTGGCTATGGCGTTGTGCTGCTGATAACAAGGACGCGGGTTCGATTCCCAGCTACGACGGCCGCTTTTCTGATGGGAGCGAATACCGAAAATGCCCGTGTGTTAGAGATTTCGGCGCACGTTATTAAACATCCCATGACGGTCAAAATTAATCCGGAGCCCTCCACCACGGCGCGCCTCATCGCTTGTATTGCGTCGGCGCGTTAAATCCCACAATCAAATATTTGCTACTTGTCACTTTGACAATGAATCGGCCTTTTGCACAGTTTACTTTATGTCTGCATGTGGAAGTTAGAGAAATGCATACATTGTGTGTGGTGACGACATAAAAACCAAAGCAAATCACGAAGTAACATTTCAATAATTCTAGAAATAATCAAGAGCCCTCTAAAAATCACAGGGACACAGCGATAACTTTTCAACCTCCTAGCTGCATCTAAATGGTGTGCTGTCTTTGCCCTTAGCGTTGAACCCATTGCAGATAGCATATACATAGACAGTGATGTAGGACGCACACAGAGGTAGCTTTGAAGCCTCTTCCGGCATCCTGTTGATTCTGCGTTTCTTCGAGTCTGTAATGTGCCACCTCAAGTTGCTTTCCGCCTTGGGCGTCTTGACAGAGAACTGCTTATTGGCACACGAATCGAGACCCAACATAGCTGTCGTACTGCATACTGCGTTGTACAGCATCTACAGATAGCAAGCGCAAAGATGGGTGGGCACAGTCACCTGGGTATGCTGTAAGCATGCGTTCACACCTGCAGTGGCATGCGCCGTGGCATATACCGTCTTCACAAGCTGGGACGAAGCATACCGGGGTATTGCCGCCTGTACTGTGGTGGATGCAGAGGTGTCCTTGCGAGGCCCCAGCGCCCATTAAAGGGAAAGCTTTCTTAGTGGTACCGATGGCATCCTGTCAAAAAAAAAACTAATCCACATCCCCATATACCGGTTGGTTGGCCGAAAAGGTCTGACAAAATCATTGGACACAGGGCGCATGCATGAAACCGGGCTGCCAGTGGGTCAAAACGGTTACCTGAAAATCGCAAAAAAGGAATAGCTCGTACAATAGATGCATCGATCACAAAGGAGGAGTACCATAGTATATACGTACCTGTGTCTCATAAACCCTGTATCGTATATACAGTCGAACCTCGCTATAGCGAACACTGATACAGCGGACTGTCGGATATAGGGAACTAAATGCGAAGTTAGTTTGGTCATGCTTCATTTCAATGACATCTATTCTTTTTATGTGTGGGGGGGGCTAATGTACAGGATAGCGGAGGACCCCGGCTAGCTTCGCTAGAGAAAGTGCTACAGCCGTACACTAGCCCCTGCGGAATCCGAAGAGCCCGTGCACGGGTTCGGGTACTCGCATGCAGTAGACAGGCGCCGGCAATGCAAAGTAAGGCTTTATTGCCTGGCAGATACAGGGCATATACCAGACAACTTCTGTCACTCGCTCAAGCCGCGGGACTCGGACCTCGATATCCGTCATCACGTCCGCGGGAGCAGGGAAGGCACCCCTTGCGACCGATCAGGGCAGAATCTCTCAGCAGAGCCCGTGGAGCCAACTGGGTTCACCGTCATCGGGGCATTCGGAGTAGGCACTGCCTAGCCAACCGATTCCGACCAAATCGCCTAGTCGGAGTCCCGGCGGAATGTGAGAGAAAGTGCTTATTAAAATGAAAATATTTACAAGGCGAAGTTTTGCCTCTCGACAGAGGGCACAGGTTTCGCCGGGGGAAAAGTGGTTTGAAAAAACAACAGTGAAATGGCAATGGAAAATTAAATATGATAACAGGCTATAAAAGGCTATGCACAGACTATATACATACACACTCAGGTTACATTCAGACTATTTACATACACACGCACATACACACCCACGCACACAAGAGGGTTAACAAGGGGTGGATAGCCGGTGGGGTCTGGCTTCTGCAGTTTATGGGCGGGTGTTGAGGCCTGACTCATCGAGGTACGAGAGGAGCAGTCTGAAGGCCTCTCGGTGCAGCATGAAGGGTCCCCGAGGACGCAGGATCATCTCTGCAGTGCTTGACGGTAGCCCCAGCCGCCGGTACTTAGACACCAGTTTGTGCCGGGCACCAGCGTACGCAGGGCAGGAGCAGAGGACGTGATCCAATGTCTCGGGGTCGGGGCAGTGGGCACAGATGGGTGTGGCCTTGCGACCCTGCCTGTGGAGGCGTGCTGCTGTGTTGTAGCAGCCGGTGCGGAGCCGGAGGAGGAGGGACCGCTCTGTTTGGGATATCCCTCTGGTGGGAAGGAGCCGCGGGTCCCCTCCGGTGACCACTCGTTTGCAGGGGTGGCGGGCGGCCACCTCTCGCCTGATGACGTCCCTGGCAACATCATAGCGCACCAGGGACGCGGAAACTGGGGCCATTGGGGAGTGGTGAGGCTGCTTTGGCTAAATCGTCTGCAGCCTCGTTCCCCGGTATACCAACGTGAGCAGGAAGCCACTGCAGTCGGGGGTTGCAGCCTTGTCCTGCAGGTCGCGCAGCTTGGCAACTAGGGACATCTCGAGGTGGCCACCTCGCCCCCGTGGTACAGATGCCTCCCTTAGGCGAAGTAGTGCCGGCCAGGAGTCGCAGAAGGAGTCGCTTACAAATCATAGTCCCTACCTATACTTGATTATGCAGCGGTGATCTGGGATCCATTT